>PVHY01012560.1:6675-28490 GCA_004024945.1 Uropsilus gracilis | reverse complement strand
ATATATGTGTAGGTTTACTTCTCACCTCTCAATTCTATTTCATGATCTGTGTCCTATTTCTGTTTCAATAGCTTACTGTTTTAATTACTATACCCTTGTAGTATAGCCTGAGAGTGTGACACTGCCATTCTTTTTAGTTATGATTGCTTTGGCTATAGGAATCTTTTGTGGATCCATAAAAAATTCAGTAATGTTTACTTCTTTGAAGAATTTGAAGAATTCTTCAAATTTAATTTCCTTGAAACTTTGATAGGGACTACAATGAATCTATCTTGCTCTGATTAAGCCGGCCATTTTTAACAACAATAATTCTTCCAATCAAGGAATATCTATCTTTCCATTTCTATGTCTTCTATTCCTTTTAAAATGCCCTATAGTTTTTGGGCCGGGAACGGTGGCACGTGCCTGTAAGCACCAGACTATGATCGCGGTTCGAGTCCCAACCAGGGCAACACAGAGAGACCTAGTTCCAAAAAAAGAGCTGGGCGTGGTGGCACACGCCTGTAATCCCAGCTACCCGGGAAGCTGAGGCTGGGGATTGCTTGAGTCTGTAGTACACCAGCAACGTGAGCCTGCGGTTCCACGGGCAAAAATAGTGAGACCTATTCCCCCCCACCAAAAAAAAAGTCCTATAGTTTTCACAGAAACATCACATTTAAAGAATAAGGAAAATTAACTGAAAAGGTTTTCAAATAGCCATCAAATGGTGACTGGTAAAATAAATGAAAGCATTTTCATATATGGAACATATTGCAGTATTTAAAAGGATAAAGTTGGTCTATATGTACGAATTGTAAAATATATGCTGCTTTTTCTTTTTTTTTTTAAATTGCTCACTCCTGGGAATCTTTCCAAAGGACACAAAACTTTAATTTGAAAGGAAACCAGCACTCCTATGTTTACTGCAGCAATATTTACAATAGTCAAGAATATGGAAACAACCCAAATGTCCAAATACAAATGAATGGAGAAAAAGGTTGTGTTAAATTTACACGACTGGAATATTATACAGCAATAAGCTCATGCTTATTGATTCATAGCAACATGGATGGAGCTGGAAGGCTTATCTTTTTTTTTTAATTTATATATAAATTTCACAACATTGTAATCTCAAGGACTTGCCTCCCCCACCCTTCTCTCCCTTCCCCCACTTTCCCTCCTGCTCATAGTTGTGTGCTTCATTTTGGTGCTTAGCTTGTTTTGACTTTCCTCAAGGCTTTTGTTTATTTTTTTCACTATATCCCATATATTAGTGAAACCATTTGGTTTCTGCCTTTTTCTTTATGGCTTGTTTCTGCTAATATGATTTATTCTAGCTGAAATTATTCAGAAGGAAAATGATAAATACCAGATGGTCTCACTTATATGTGGAATATAGATAAATTAAACGAAAGGTCAAAAATTAGTCAAAACTAACAAGCTGAAATGAACTGAAGTGAAAAGCAAAGGGAGGGGCAAAAAAGGGAGTAATGAACACAAAGGAAATTGGTGACAATTCACAGGTGATATGGTAGGAGAACTATGGGTGCTACAATGATGTACTATATATATAAATATCAAAAAAGTCAATTATAAAGTTTGATTATTATACCATTATTTTTCTTTTTTTAAAAAAAAGAATGTTATTTTCTGAATGAACTTATAAACTATAGTAATACCACTAAAAAGTTAAAATGGAGGGAATGGAGAAGCATATTTCGTATTTCTTATTTTTTTTGGAGACTAGGTCTCGCTATGTTGCCCTGAGTACCATGGATTCAAGCGATCCCTAGCCTCAGCCTCCCAGGTAGCTGGGATTACAGGTGCTCACCACCACACCCAGCCATTTTTTGAGACTAGGTCTATATTGCCCCAGGTGGGTCTCAAACCACAGACACAAGAAATTCCTAGTCTCGGTCTCCTGTCCTAGGCTGGTATTAAAAAGCATGCCACTGCACCCAGTCCCATCATTTTACATTTCTTTTCATATTTGGATTTTAAATTTACATAATTTATTAATACAATAGACAAAATCACATTATAAACAACCAAAATCCTTTATTAATCTTGCATATTTTTTCAGCTTATATGTAGTTTCAAACTAGCCACTTGAATCATTAAAATTAACAAACTCAGGCTCATTTATTGTTCAATCATTGGCTATTGTTCATAATAGAATGTAAACTCTACATATATAATACATATAGAATATAATGTAAATGAAAAGGGGTATATATCTGTTTTTGATCATTCCTGTATTTCCAGGATTCCAATTTTACAACTCTAAAATTCTTTTCCAAACAATGTGTTTCTTTCTAAGCAAGATATAGGACCAATCATCAGTAATTGATGGCAATTAGTAATTTTTACATAATTTTGATTTGAAATATGCCCATCAATCCTATCACTACGTGAGAGTGGAAGGAGAGGATGAAGCAGGGAGGTGAGTGGTTGGAAGTGTTGAGAAATTACACAAAATAAGCTTTTAACGATAACTCGTTTCAGCGATTATAATTTAATTTTACAGCTCACTATCAATTTTCATGGATATGTGTTCAATAATACTTTAATCATAACATGTCTTTTGTTAAAGAAAATACTCGTTAATGTAAAGATAGGTTACTATAGATACATGATTTGGAATATATTGGATTAAAATAACAATTCTGAGAGTTAAATTCAATCTAAATATTGAGATGATAACATTTCCTTTGATATAATGCAAGTCACAGCTAATAAATGACAGATATGATTCCAACACAAGTCAACACCCTTTACACTAATTCACATAGGAATATCACATGGAAGACTTACTGAAGAGAGAAACTGATAACTGTTTAGGTTTCCTAAACTTTAAAAGGTCAGAGAGTAAATTATGAACTTGAAGTCTCAGAAATAAATGAACTATATGCT
The DNA here is from genome assembly GCA_004024945.1 of Uropsilus gracilis. Taxonomy (NCBI): domain Eukaryota; kingdom Metazoa; phylum Chordata; class Mammalia; order Eulipotyphla; family Talpidae; genus Uropsilus; species Uropsilus gracilis. The sequence goes on along the minus strand of PVHY01012560.1, from coordinate 25,598 downwards.
GATGCTAAGAAATTATAAGCAGAGTAAGTTTTCCTTTAATTAGCCAGAATTTCAATAGTCAATATAGTCAGGGCACAAATGGCCATGTCAAGATGCATTAAGAACTTGAGAGGTTACTATCCAAAAAGGTTAAACGCCTGAAGAAACTTGAAAAATACAAAACCCAGATAGAATTATCTCAGTCATTTGTAACATTCTCCTCCTCATCCCAAGATAAAAATAAAAGTAATGCCACACACCCATAGTCACACACACCATACAGAGATAAAGACCTCCAGAGATAGACTGAAGCAAATCTCAGCCTACTAACATTTAGTAGGTAGCAAACATTTATACTAAGAAAAATTTATGTAAGTATAAGTTAATTAAGTGAATTCAATTGGATCATGACTTATCCAAATAAAGAATGGTTTAACAGAAATATCTGGTAAGCATAATAGACTGAAAAGTTAGCATCCAAAGAACAACAATGTTTCTAGGTTTATTCAGCACTTCCTCTGTGAGAGATATCACGTCAGTATGATAAAAATATATGCAAAAGGTACAGGAATACTGACTAAATTTATTAGAGTTGGATGCATACATCCAAGAAAGAAGTCATACCATTTATTAATGATAAATATTACAAATTTTGTCAAACTGCAGCTATTTTGAAATACCCTCCACACCACCCCCCACCCCCGGAAAAAAAGTTGTTTTCAGATTGTTGCTTTCCACACATTTGCTTGTGACATGACCATTCTATATACTTTATTTCCATACCTGTTTCATCAACTTTTCTCTTCACCCTCCTCTAGCACAGCTCTAGCACCCTCTAGCACAGGGGTATGTGTTTACTTGAATGTTTGAGACAGTTTTACCTTGACAGCTGCGAGTTGTCCTTGCGCAGATAAATCCTCTAATTTGTTTCCCCTTAAACAAAGTATGTATCTGAAGCCTGGCTCCCACTGACATCTAATTTTGTCGTGAGAAAGATAGTATTCTGAGATTTCTGGACACTGACTCTAGCAATCCCTGTAAACATCTGACCAAGGCAAGGTTTGAAAATGGACTTCTGTTTTTCTTTCTTTGTTTTTTTTTTTTTTTTTTTTTTTTTTTTTTTTTTTTTTTTTTTTTTTTTTTTTTTTTTTTTTTGAGACTAGGTCTTGCTATTTTTGCCCACGGAACTGCAGGCTCATGTTGCCTGGGGTACCATGGACTTAAGCAATCCCCAGCCTCAGCTTCCCAGATAGCTGGGATTACAGGCGTGCACCACCATGCTCAGCTATTTTTTTGGAACTAGGTCTCGCTGTGTTGTCCTGAGCGGGACTTGAACCTCTATCCCTGGTCCCCACCACGGCTTCTTAGGCTGCCGCTTACAAGCATGCACCACCATGCCTGCCCTATTTTTCTTTTCATTCTGGCTCTAGCTTGCTTTACAGACTGGTTCCTCATCGATTTCAGCGGCTCTATCAGCTAGGCTGGTTGTGTGGGTACCTGTGTGGAATCCTGTTGCTCAAGCTCTTTCTGACTCATCAGGGGTAGATTCTGTTCCAGATCCTGTTTTAACCTGAGGCTTTGGCAATTATGCTCAGTAGCAAGGACAGTTTCTGTGGCTTCAATGGGCATTTTGAGTGGGGAAATATGAAACCAAACTGAATATACCTTTTAAAGCTATCTAAACCCCAGCACTCAACTCTCCTGTCAGTAGACAAGCTTAGCAATCACTCATCTAGTTTCCCAAGTGCCTCAGACATTGAAGAGTGTCATATAGATGAATCCTGAGTATGCTAATTGCTAGAAAAATATATTATCCATTGTAAGTTAAGAAATTGGTATTTTGGTTGCTTTGTTTTTAAAAAGATGGTTATCATTAGTTAGTCTACGGTCATACCACCCTGAACGCACCCGATCTCGTCTGGTTATCTTAGTTAAACCCTTAAAAACAAATCAAATATCAGTCAAAAATAAATAAATAATAGTAATAAAAACAAATTAATCTTCAGTACCAGAGAAAGCCAATGGTTTTATAGAACTATGGAAAAGACCCTCATCAATGGTAATTTTTTGTTCTATTCATTATAGACTCAATTCTAATCTTCCCTCTATTACAGTGATTGTCCTATCTGTTTAGAAATCCTGAAATAATTAGTCTGGGATTACTATTATTTATTTTTCTTTTTTTAGACTAGGTCTACCTATGTTGCCCGGGGTAGTCCTGATACCGTGGACTCAAGCGATCCCCAGCCTCAGCCTCCCAGGTAGCTGAAATTACAGGTGCCTGCCACCATGCCCAGCTGCTTTTTTTTAAGACCAGGTCTCACTATGTTGCCCAGGGTAGTTTTGAACCCATGAACTCAAGGGATCCCTGGTCTCTTGCCTCCCAGCACTTGGATTCAGGCACCCACCACCACACCTGGCTTTAGTCTAGGATTATAATGGGGCAATTGTATTGTTTTTTCCTTATAAGATCTGGTAGTGATTCTCTCTCTTTTTTTTTTGAGACTAGGTCTCGCTATTGTTGCCTGTGGAACTGCAGGCTCACATTGCCTGGCATACCACAGACTCAAGCAATTCCTAGCCTCAGCTTCCCAGGTAGTTGGGATTACAGGCTTGCGCCACCATGCCCAGCTATTTTTTTGGGGTCTAGGTCTTGCTATGTTGTCCCAGGCAGGACTGGAACTGAGATCACCAGTCCCAGCCACACTCCACAGGTTGTCATTTACAGGCATGGCTTAAGATCTGGTAGTGATTCTAATATGCAGCCAGAATTGAATACACTGGTCTTTCTTCACACTTAATAGACATAATGCATGGTGAAAGTACTGTCTGAATTTTCTCAAAATTCTCACAAGAAGCTTGTAGAATTTGTACAGAAAATAGAACTTTATACTCCCTTCCAACTATGAGTAAAATTTATTTAAAGAAACAGATTATTTCTACGAAACACACTAATTACTCCATGCTCTTAAAGCTAAAATCCTATTAATTTTAAAGGAATTTTTATTTTAGCAACTTCTCAGTGATATTTCATTAGGCAGTACAGATTATGAAAAGCAATTTCCAATAAGTGTCCTTTATAAAGCTAAAATAAATTAATAAGGCTCCTTTAACCCTTGAGATTTATACTAGGGGAGAATAACTCTAAAAAGTAATAGTAAACTCTATAGTGAACTATTATTTAACGACTACTTCCATCAGTCAATTATTGCAAGAGAAAGAGCCCTAAATTCAGTAACTAAATTTCTGGGACAACATACTCTCCCACATGATATTTAGAAGTATATAATTTTGCCAGGCACAGTGGCTCGTGCCTGTAAGCTTCAGCCTATGAAGCGGCCGGGGCTAGGGATCGCGGTTCAAGTCCCACCTGGGGCCCATAGCGAGACCTAGTTCCAAAAAAATAGCTGGGCGTGGTGGTGTGTACCTGTAATCCCAGCTACCTGGGAAGCTGAGACTGGGAATTGCTTGAGTCTGTGGTACCCTGGGCAACAAGAGCCTGGGGTTCCATGGGCAAAAATAGCAAGACCTAGTCTCAAAAAAAAAAAAAAAAAAAAAATTGAAGTATGCAACTTTATCTATTGCTGTCCACAAAGTTAAATCCTAAAAATAACTTAAAAGACTAATCAAAATTTCAATCTGGCCAGGCATGGTGGCTCGTGCTTGTAAGCTTCAGCCTATGAAGCGGCCAGGACTAGAGATCATGGTTTGAGTCCCGCCGAGGGCACATAGTGAGACCTAATTCCAAAAAAATATAGCTGGGCATGGTGGCATGCGCCTGTAATCCCAGCTGAGGCTGAGGATTGCTTGAGTCTGTGGTACCCCGGGCAATGAGAGCCTGCGGTTTCACGGGCAAAAATAGCGAGACCTAGTCTCAAAAAAAAAATTTCAATCTTTGAATATTTTAATATATTTAGATTTATCTGTATATGCTTAATATAAACTTTATTATATTCTGTTAATGAAATGGAATTTTAAACATGTAAATGAAAATAGGTATATTCTTTTAATTAGAGAATAGCTGATATAAGGTAACAAAGCAGTTGAAAAATGATACAGGGTAGTGACATAGTTGAAAATTGTACTGGTTCCAAAATACCTTGGTGGTCAGAGTGTGAGAGGAATACCCCAAGAGAAAATGGGAAGCAGGAAGAGATGGTGTACAAAAAGGGAGGAGCAGGGAAAGAGAGGGAACAGAAAAAAGGAGACTAGAATGGTGGACTATGAGAACAGGCCCACGTGGCCTGGCCGGGGAAAGTACAGCCGAAGAGTGAGCTGGTGATGGCAAGGAGTTATGATGGGAGAGTGGCCGGAAAAGGAGTAGCTGGTGTGGAGTTGGATGCCAGAACGACAGGCCTGGTGAATTTGGCTAGATGTTGCTGAAAGCGGGTCTGGTAAAGGAAGTGTGTGGAGCCACAGCAAAGTGGCATATTTGGAAAGCTGAGCTCGCATCAGCATCTGTTGAGAAAGTTTAAAGAGCCCTGGATAGGCAGAGCGCTCGCAACACTGGAGAGAGAAGAATCAAAGAGAAGATGCTAGAGAAGGACTGGACATTGCAGGGTGCCTGTAAGTTTGGCAGGGCGCCATCTTGCACATGTGATTTTGGACTAAATGGTACTGGGGGTGAAATAACTGGCCACTTATGTCATTAAGGACTTTTTGTTTTCCCTGTTGAATACCCTTGTAAATAAAACCCTGTTGTTAAATTGCATTTTACCTAGCTACTGCTATGCATGGGTGGAACGAAACTGAGAGAACCTGACTGGGAGTAGCCGCATTTTAAATGCAGCGTGTTGGTTGGAGGCTTCTGCCCATTTTTTGACCCAATTTCATAGCTACCGAACTCTATAGGTACAGTGAAGGCATTTAAAGACCATTAGCACCAATAGCCGGGCACAGTGGCTCATGCCTGTAAGCTTCAGCCTATGAAGTGGCCGGGGCTAGGGATCGCAGTTCGAGTCCCACCTGGGGCCTGTAGCAAGACCTAGTTCCAAAAAAATAGCTAGGTGTGGTGGCGTGCACCTGTAATCCCAGCTACCTGGGAAGCTGAGGCCGGGGATTGCTTGACTCTGGTACCCCGGGCAACGGGAGCCTGTGGTTCCATGGGCAAAAATAGCGAGACCTAGTTTCAAAAATAAAAAATAAAAAAACGCACCAATACAGTTCTATTTCTTTTTGGAAAAAAAAAAGGTAGATACACATTGTTTCACCTCCCCTCCAACTTTAAACTGAAATTGGATGAAAAAAGATGATAAATTTTACTGACGGTGTCAATTTAAGTTCACATTTTAAATATGCATCTTAAAAATTACGATATTTAAGGGAAAGAAAATAGACTAGTAATCAAACCAAAACGGCCTTATTCTCTTTTTCCTTCCACTTTTGAAAGACTCCTTTGTGTTTGCATTGCTATAGTTAGCCAAGAGAACTAAACTCTGACCTTTATTACAGATAAACAAAGTCCATTAAATAAAAATTGTGAAAATGGAGCAAAGGGCAAAAATGTTGAGCCACGTAGAAAAGATTAAGATTAAAAAAACAAACAACAAAAATGTAGCCTGCAACTATCAAGTAAAAACTACTGGTGATTAATACAGGCAAATGATTTGGCAACAACACTACAGTCTCCTATACAGATTTTCTTTGTATTCAAAGATAATCTACTTAAGATAACCAATTAATACAAGGGTAGTGAAGCAGCTGAAAACTGTATAGGTGCCAAAATGCCCGGGTGGGCAGAATTTGAGAGAAAGACACATGAGAAGAAGCAAGAAGCACCTAAGGGTGCATAAAAAAGGAAGGAGCAAGGGAAAAAAGGAAAGAGATGAGAATGGTGGACTGAGAGAACAGGCTCACATAGCCTGGATGGGGGAAGCCCCCTGGTAGAATGAACTGGAGGTGGCAAGGAGCCACATGGGAGAGTAGCCAGCAGAGAGTAGCCGGTGTGGAGTCGGATGCCAAAACAGCAGGCTGGGGGTGACCAGGGGCTGCTGAGGGCAGGCCTGGTGGATTTGGCCAAACACTGCCAAAGGAAGTGCGTGGAGGCATATATTTGGAAAGCTGATTTGGAATCAGCATTCTGTGGAAGAAGTTTGAAGAGCCTTGGAGGACAAAGGGTACCATCTTAGACATGTATATTTAGGACCTTTGGAACTGAAAATGGTGACTGGGGTAAGAGAACTGTCCACTTGTACTTGTAAGAACTTTTTGTTTTTCTTGTTGAATTTTCTTGTTAAATAAACCCTGTTGTTGAACTGCATTTGAGTGGCAACTGCTACAGTGGGTGTTATGAACCTGAGGGAACCCAACTGGCAAATGACGCATTTTTAATGTGGTGTGTTGGCTGGAGGCTTCTGCCCCCTTTTGACCTGATTTCAGCAGGGGGGTTGGTTGGAGGCTTTTGCCCTTTTTGACCTGATTTCACAATCAGATCCAAATTTCATATTCTGATGTATCTCCAACATAAAAAATAGTCCTTTATAAAAAGGAACTAAGGTCATCTTTAAAATCTATTAATTTTTTTTAAAAGGTACTGCTCTAAAGATTACTTTGAACAGACTTAAAAGAGCATGTTAATAAGCAAAGTCCTCTTTAGCAGTTACCAGAAAGAAAAAAGCATCCTTATCTTATTCTGCTTCTAAAGAATCTTTGCATCCACAAGAAACTGCTTGTACTGAGAAGTCTAGTGATGTTAACATCTCAATTCTTGAGTTAAATGTATATAAGAACATTTTTATATATGAAGATACATATATTATTAACTCTCTCTCTAAAATAAAAGGTTTCAAATCAGTCTGAGTACATCTCAGACTCCTGATTGAAGAATATCAATATTTAAAAAGATTTCTGTTTCTGTACTTTCCTCAGAAGTCAACTATAGAAAAAGATATGGAAGATGAAAAAACAAGAATACACTATCATGTCACCAAAATGTGATATATATCTTGAAGAAAAAAAAATACCTTACAGTTAACTTTGATGATAGGTAAAGTCCTAATAAACTAAATATGCTGAATTCTATATTTTAGCATATGAAGATCTCCTTATTTCTTAAAACATAGCAGCTAATTTACACATGATAACAATGTTAGATTAGAGCTTTTCTGAATATTTTTATTTTCTACTGTAAACCATATTCCCTACCTTTTTCATCTCCTCAACATATGCAATCATGGCTTCCTCTTTGGTCATATCACCCAATGAACTCCAAGCATCCCTAGAAATGAAAATATAAAAATAACCATAAAGAGATACCTGACTCTCCATTGCTCAGAATACAATTTATAGTTGATGTTATAGGGTCATTAATTTACAACCAGTTCCACTGAAATCCACGTATACCACACCATGAAGGAAAATACTACAGTGAAAAAACTGTCAAATCAAATAGTACTTAAAACTAAAAAGTATATAACCCATCTATAAAAATAGAAACTACAGATTAAAGAGACTATATTATACAAAGTACAGACCACCAAAAAAAAATCAACTGTTCACAAAAATTACTAAAACCTTCCAACTTTTATTTTTAATCACTGTAAAGACAAGTAACAAAAATGATTATTTTAGAAGACTCTACATGAACTGACATAGTCATGTTCTGAATGAAGTTTGGGTTACAAGACACCATTAATTTAAATAAGAGTCTAACTTATACAGTCAAACTAAAAATGGAAATAATTTCTTACTTCTAAAAAAATGAAAGTACTAGGACCAGGAAATTTTTAAACTTCTTGATAGTGAAATTATTCCTCTGAAATTTTTGCCTAAAATTAAAACTTCTTTTTCTATACATATTTTTTCCAGAAGCAGTTTAACTCCACTAAAAGTGAGTTCTGGGAGAAAATCATAAGGTAAATAAATTATCTTAAGACATGTTGAACAGCATAGTACCATTTATTCTTAAATTATGACTTGATAAGTAATCATAAAGATCTTAGAGGAAAGTATAGTATTAAAAAAATCTTCAAAGGTGATTAAAATACTTTCAATTCAGGATAACAAAATCTAACCACTAAAATATCATGGTTCTTAACAAAACCCCCACCAATTAACAAACTATTTCCCTGGAGACTCTGATTTCTTTAATCATATTAAAAATCAAAATTCTCCCTTTATGATGGCTTAGGTCCTTGGAGAAGAGCTCTAGCACCCTATCAGCAGCCTAAGCCGGGGTTGGGTGAGTCCTATGCCACTGGGATCTCAGGGTCTCAGGGCCTCTGATCCAGGGGGGGTCTCAGGCTGGAGAAGCCAGTCTCTGCCTCCAGAGGCAGGAGGTGGGGGGGTGCCCTCTGGTGTACTCGAGTCTCCAACAGATCTGTATTAGGAATGAAAAAAACAGTCTCTCCAGCTGCAGATATAATGGAGAAGAAAGGAAATAATAATGGCCCTGGATACACTCACCACCTGGATAAGAAAAGCAGCATGCTGGGAACCACTAAGCCAAGAAGGTGAGATCAGCGATTGAGGTGACCTGTGACAGATTTCTATCTGCATTGTCTCCGGGGCTGGGGAACCAAACCCTTGGTCCACAGTTTCATGCAACCTGAATGAGGCTCCCTCCATTACCAATCAATGGGGGAAGAAAGTCACAGAGATGGGGCTGTGGCCACATGGAAGAACTGGACCAACCACTGGGGAAGTCTGTCCCCAGCAGGGAACACCTCCTCTGCCAGCAGCTAGGAGTTGGGCTCCCAAACCAAGATATCAGAACTGTACAGCACAGAACCAGCAACATGTGACAGACACCAGAAAGGTTCCTGGAAAAGCGCACCATGTACTTGCCCTACAACAAGTTCCTGATGTGCTCGGCCTGACTATCCGCCTCAGTTACTCCCGGAGATCCAAGCAACCTTGTCTGTTGCTATCCAGGAGTGCAAATCCACACTCAGGAAGAAAGGACATAGTTCCAGAAAAAGAAAAGACCAGTGGGCCAAACATGAACCAATGACTTGAAATGCAAGGAGTTGGAGTGACCAGATAGGGGGAGAGGGAAAGAAGGGGTAGGGTAGCGGACAAGGGGTACAATATGGAAGGGAGGGTCAAACATAAGGGGAATGACAACAATGACAACCATGACAACCATGTGGTCAATGACAACCATGTGGTCAATGTATGAAAATTACAAAATAAAAAGCTTCAAATGTTAAAAAAATAAATAAAAATCACATTTCTTTTCAACTACAGCAGGACAGAGTGAAAGCTTAGAAAAAAATTAATACAGTCATACCTGAATCAAGTTCCTGCTATTTATTACCTTAGTTTCAAAGCAAATAATGTCCAGCAAGAATTATTATAAAGAAGCACAGAAGGAGTGTTTAACTTAGTATGGGAGATGTTCTTCCCATGAAAACAAAGGAAAAAAAATCCATAACTGAAATGCTTTTTTATCTTTGATGTACCTGCTTCCTTTTAGCTTTATCATTTTCTTGTCTTCTCTAAGATTTCCCTATTTGTGTGAAATTGTACTAAGAGCACATAGAGGATAAACTATGTATAGTACCTGCATCACTTTATACACAGGATACAAAACCACATAAATAATAGCCATATAATTATGTCATATAATAACCATAATTGTAATTAAGCTTTCTTTCATTGTTTTATGTATAAAATTACCACTTGTATCTTCCAATGGGATCCCAGAATCCAGGCCTTGAAAGTTTACAGGGTCCTTCTGTTGCTTGTTTATAAAAACTATAGAACTTGAGCATCATTTCATTTGTTGGCTGGAATGAACCTATGTAGAAACATACATTAAATATAGATCACTTGAAAAATACAATTGATAATCTAAGGATATAAATCAGTTTAGCTACACTAATTGTGATATTTAAATATTTCATTAATAGTTCAAATAATAATCTACTGATTTCTAGCTTAAGAAACAGACGCTATGTCTCTCTTAGTTGCTATTTTTTAAAATTCTGTGATTTAAAAAATAAGCTTTTTATACTCCAATACAGTTCAATAAATGAAAGAATAAAAATTAGCAAGCAAGCTAACAAATGGCAAATGTAACTTTCTTAAAAAGAAAATCAATATACTAAAATATAAATGGTTTTATGCAACTATAACAAGGTTAATTAGTCTATGAGAGATTAAAACTGACCAGCATAAAAGAAAAGCTAATTGCCTACTATGCTTAATAAAATTGCAGCAGTAACTAATGAAGTCTTTTGGGCCAAATTTCAATTTCTTAAAAGAAAAGCAACTTTAGATAAAGTCAACCACAGTATAAAAAAAGCAAAATAATAAAAAATAAAATAAAGCCAACCACTGTGTATAGTATAGGGGAAAAAATACTCATTTCCACCTCTGTAACTTTTTTTTTTTTTTTTTTTTTTTTGAGACTAGGTCTTGCTGTTTTGCTCATGGAACCGCAGGCTCACGTTGCCCGGGGTACCACGGACTCAAGCAATCCCCAGTCTCAGCTTCCCAGGTAGCTGGGGTTACAGGCGTGCACTACCACGCCCAGCTATTTTTTGAGACTAGGTCTCGCTGTGTTCCCCGAGCGGGACTTGAACCACAATCCCTAGCCCCTAGGCCAAAGCTTATAGGCATGAGCCACCGCGGGCAGACAAAGACCAGACAGACAAAGAAATATCTTTTTTTTGTTGTTTGTTTTTTTTTTGAGACTAAGTCTCGCTATTTTTCCCCGTGGAACCGCAGGCTCACGTTGCCCAGGGTACCACAGACTCAAGCAATCCCCAGCCTCAGCTTCCCAGGTAGCCAGGATTACAGGCGTGCGCCACCACGCTCAGCTATTTTTTTTTTGGGGGGGCGGGGGGACTACATCTGGCTGCATGCCCCCACCGGGACTTGAACTGCAATCCCTGGCCCCGCCGTGGCTTCCCAGGCTGCCACCTACAGGCATGTGCCACCATACCCGGCAGAAATATCTTAAAGTTGTAAGACAAATGGCACATTAAATGCCATAGAACTAAAACTCAAATTACTATTCTCTCAGGCTGCAAAGTTCAATATGAGTATAACGAGAACAGTAGTCACAATAAAATAGCCCCTCAACATAGTAAATATAATAAATATAAATTTTAGTCATTAAAATGGAAGAAATTTTTTACACATGGATATCGTTGTTCAAACAGATCTTCTCTTCATATCAAAAGTTTTTCAAAAGCTCAAGTAGACTGAGTATGCAGCACTAAGATTTCCATTGAAGACTTATTTTTAACATACCCAAATCCGCAGTCATTAAGTTTTCAACAATATAAACAACGTAAAACCAACGTTAAAAAAAAAAAAGACATACTATGTATGTCTCTGGTTTGAAAGATCACAGGTAATTGATTCACATTTGATAATTTCCTTTAAATTACATTCCTTTTAAACTCAGAAAACAAGTAGGTTAAATAAGCAAGACTAGAACCAGAAAGAAGGTTAAAGGAAGTGAGATTAAGAAACTGGGGCGACAAGGCTCAGTAGGCGGCTTTTATAGCTGCGTCCCAGTGCACATACCATTTTTCGGCAAACTCTGAATCACCTTCACCGCTGCCTCAAACCGGGTTTCATGCACGGTTCTTGTGTCTGCCATCTCCAGTCGCCAGCGCCGGCCCAGGTCCCAAGGTCTGTCGGCTGGAATCAGGCAACAGCAGCACCAGCTTTCCCAGGAGCCTGCATGGAACTGGAAAATGGAGCGCAGCCGCGGATTAACATGCCCAGAGGGAGGAGGTACAGGAGCGCAGATGGTCAGTTCCCCGCTGCCCTGCCCTATCCAGGCCACCCAGATGGGGTGGCCCGGCTGCTTCCCCCACCCCTGGGTGTGACCAAGGTCGAGAAGTCGGCTGGGACAACAGGAAAAAAAACAAACAAACAACTCACGGTGAGGAAGAGCATCTCTACTAGAAGGTGGAGGGGCTCCGGCCACCGGTGGTAGCCAAGCTGCTCTCCCACCCACAGGACCCTAGCCGAGCGGCCACACCCCCCATCACCAAGGGGTCGGTAGGCCAGTTGCACCCTCCCCACAGCCCCGCCCCAGAGCCACCCGAGGACCCACTAGCTGTCGCCGCCACCGCCGCAGCGCAGCAAACTCCACCCACCAGCCCTCCGGCCACAGGGAGGACAAGCACTGGCGGTCAGTCGCCTGAGGAGGGCCGGGGAAGGGGGAAAGGGAGAGAAGTGAGATGGGTCCGTAGAGGTCACGGTGCTTGTTTTCTGAACTGGCTGGACCCAAGTGTCTGCGCTAAGTAACGAGGCAGGAGGACCTAACAGGCCACGCGAGGAGGGTGGATTCTGCGCCTGGGCCCGAAGCACCGTGCGTCGGTTCCACCCGCCCAGGAAAAAAAGATGAATCTGAAGTTCCCGGCGCCTGTCCTTAGGTTGGGGTGGAGGACAGTGACGAGACCTAAGCAAGCGATTTTAGGCTTGCTGCAAACCTTTAGTTTTACCATTTAAATTCTGTAACCTAGGGCAAGTTGCTTAGCCTCTCCAGCAGCAGCAGTCTTTAAACCACCCCAAAGATAGTTGAAAGGATTAGGGATGTTGGATGGGGGTGCATAGCAGGTCCCAGGGCTTCGGTGGCTTTACCGTCCTGAACCAAGAAATATCCAAGCAACTGTTGAAAGGTCGCCCACTACCCGGTTCAGCCGCACAAGAGCACCTTCTCCTGCATCACCCCTAACAGCGAAGCGGGCTTAGTCCCAGTCCAGTCAGATTTAACAGAGACCAACCGTGGGGGAGGGGCGGGTGAGAACCCCAAAGCGTCACCCTAGAAAGGAGTACCCGGGACTTCACCTTTCTACACAACGCCCTGCGTCCTCAGGCGTCTGGGAAGCGACCCCGGGTCCATCGCGGGGTAACTGATACGGTTGTGAGGGTGGAGTCCTGTGACCCGGAAATCCCAGAGTCTGCAGGTCGTTTTTGTCAGTTCGGGATGGGTCAAGGGGGGTCACTAGTACAAATCTAGGCGAGGACAATAAGTTATTCGTCCCTCGGAGCCGCAGTGCCGGCATTTACCTTGATATTGACTGGCAAGGCCTGTCCGGTAATGTCACCGACGCCCGCCCCTCGCCCTGCCCCGCGGCCTTGTGGGAAATGTAGTACCTCCTCCGCGGCGCTTCCGGACACAACCCGCGGGCGGCGGGTCTTCCTCCAACCGGGCGGAGATGCTGGATCCATGGCTGCGTGGGGCCTTGTTAATTCAAAATGCCGTATTTGCTTCCCACAAAAGGACGCCTAATGGTGTCTTTCGAGGGTATCTTGGTGTGACTGGATTTGAATCGGAGAATTGGAATCTAATTTCTTGTTCCTGATGCTTAATAACTTTAAGGTCTTGAGGTACAGGTAACAAAGACTTTTACCGAGCCATTTACTGAGCCTGGTTTCTGACAAGCTTATGACACAGTCTTTAAAAACAAACAGTAACCACAGGTGAAAAAAAAAACAAAACAATTGTAGGTTGTTAATGAATTAGGAAATTGAGACTCATTAACTAAATTACTCAAGGTCCCAGAGATTAGGAAATAGCATAATCAATCAATCCAGAACACTCTTGCTTTAATTCCTGGACTTTCTCCAGGAAACTAAATTGTCCTGGGTTTCTAGTAATGCTGTTTCTTCAGTTAGGTGCTTATAACATGAATGTGTTCAGTTTGTGAGACTATTTTAACTGTGTAAGAATTATTTATTTTTCTTTATATTATTCGTCAATTATATTAAGCGACTAACAGTTTTTATAATTTACTCATTAGGTGATCTTATGTATTTCAATATACAGTTTACTCATTGTTCTTTTTTAAAGGTTTTTTGGGGGGCTTTCTCTTGTTCTTTATACCTATATATTTTTCAATCTACGGAGTCATGAATACTTATGAAAGTTTTGGGTGTTTATTTCTAATTTAGGACTTCATTTTAACAACTTTAGTAAACTAATAAAAAAGTTTACAGTTTGTTGATCTTTAGATAATAGTAAGAATTGTGTGCAGTGGTTTCTGTTTAATAGTACAGATTTCTAATCAAGGAGAATAGCATAGGAGAAAGGAGATAACAGAGGACAAAGGAAAGTAGTTCTTTTATTTATTTACCTGAGCTGGTTTAGAAATAATGCCTCTGAAAAGCAAGATGATTATGATAGATTGAATCAATTCACAAGGCACCCTCCAATTAAGGGAACCTGTGATTCTACTAAAATATATCTCATAGAACATTAGTTAATGCCTTTTAGTACTTTCAGCACAGTGACTAATATGGAGCACTTTTAAAAAATGATACATAATTGATATATATTGATTTCAGGTTTACAAAATGATTCAATATTTGTATGTACTGCAAAACAATCACCATATAAGTAAAACATTCTTGATAATTATTTCTAGAGATTTCTTAATTAAGAATAGACTGATTTTTTTCACTCATGATCATAGGAAGGTAAAATAATTTTTTGTTGTTGATTTTAACAAACATTAAGGAATAAGCATTTAAAAAACTAAGAAAGGCCGGACAAGGTGGCGCGTGCCTTTAAGCCGCAGCCTACGAAGCCACTGTGGGGACCAGGGATAGCGGTTTGAGTCTCACTTGGGGCAACACAGCGAGACCTAGTTCCAAAAACATAGCTGGGTGGTGGCGCATGCCTGTAATCCCAGCTACCTGAGAAGCTGAGGCTGGGGATTGCTTGAATCCGTGGTACTTCGGGCAACGTGAGCCTGCGGTTCCACGTGCAAAAATAGCAAAACCTAGTCTCAAAAATAAAATAAAATAAAAAACTAAGAAAAATTCCTTTAGATGCCCTTTCCTTTACAAATTTTTCTTAATCTTCTAATCCATGTAGTGTAATTGAAACTGAACCTCAGAAAACTTGGTTTATTTTGATCAAAAGACATGTAATGCAATGATTGATTATGGGTAATGCAAAAGTGTTAAAATTGAAGGATATATAAAGTACTATGTTATGTGCACCATGGACAGAATATACATAACATTTCTGGAAACAACTAATCTGGAAACACCTCAATGCCCACCAGCAATAGAACAGGTACATGTAGACTACGGTAGCATAATGAGAACAAATAAACTACAACTATTGAACATCAGTGAATCTCACAGACATTATGTTGGGAAAAAGAATCTAGATTCCAAAGAGAACATAATGTCTGATTCCACTCATACAGAGTTCAAAAATAGGCAAAAGCAACATGTTATGTTCACATTCAGGCTACAGATAGGGTGCCTGGAATTAAGACAAGGGGACTTTGGGTTCTGGTAATGTTCTGCTTCTTGTATTAGATGCTTCTTTTGTATGAGCATGTTTGCTTTGTGAAACTATTGAAGTGTATTATTAAGATTTTTCTTCAATTAAAATTTACATTAAAAAAATAAAGTACCTTGGGAGCAGGAGAGAGTGAGTAAATCTATGTGACCCAGGAAAATCCCACCAAAGCAGTAACATGAATGGGTTCTTCCAGAAGGAGATGGTATTTACAGGCAGACAAAATGGGAAAGATCCACTCTAGGGAATAATTTAAAAGCTACAACATAGGTGATGTGCAGCGAATTTGTTTATGTCAGGGTACCCTAGATATGAGGGATGGGAAGGTAGGACTAGGCACTGTATTAAAAACTGATTCAGGCCAACATTTTTGTTTTTCCAGTATAAGTAATAAAAAATTATTAGAATTCCTCAGACGGTGGTTATAACCTCCCAACCTTGAGGGAAGAACTAACAGTGTAAAAAGTCAGTGAGAGGGCCAGGCATGGTGGTGAATGCCTAGGAAGTGCATGCCTAGGAAGTGCATGCCTAGGAAGTGGCAGCCTAGGAAGCCATGGCTGGGGTCAGGGATTGTGGTTTAAGTCCCACCGGGGGCACATAGCGAGACCTATTTCCAAAAAAAATATCCTGGGTGTAGTGGTATGCGCCTGTCATCCCAGCTACCTGGGAAACTGAGGCTGGGGATTGTTTGAGTCTGTGGTACCCCAGGCAACGTGAGCCTGCAGCTCCACAGACAAAAATAGCAAGACGTAGTCTCAAAAAAATAAAAGCAAAGCTTCATCAGATACCACATCAGTCAGCTTCTTGATCCTGGACAGGGGCAGAGACAAAAAGAGAGAAAGGTCTTTTTCTTTCAATAACATGCATGCATGCATTCATTCATTCATTCATTTTTTGAGACTAAGTCTTGCTATGTTGCCCAGGGTACCGCAAACCCAAGTTGCCTCAGCCTCCCAGGTAGCTGGGATTACAAGTGCCAGCCATGGCTCCCAGCTACTTTTTTGAGACCAGGTTTCTCTATGTTGCCCGGGGTAGTCTCAAACCCACTAACTCAAGCAATCTCAAGCCTCTTGCCTCACAGTGCTTGGCCAACACGCATGAGCCACCACACCCAGCTTCTCTCACTATTCTTATGAGAAACCCATCCTCAGGGCCTAAATCTAAGTAGCTCCAAATGGTCCCACCTTCAAATACCATTGCACTGGGGACTAGAGTTTCATGATGTGAATTTGGGGTAAATATTAACATTCAGTTCACCAGAATACATTTTACTATAGATAGCAAAAATAAGAACTTTGGTGTGAGTAGATAAATATATATATAATGTTAAGACATGCCATAGATTTGGAGAAAATACTTTCAACTCTTGTTGAATATTATTTTCAATTCATATTGAGTGATACTCATTTCCAACTCCCTTCTGCCTTAGCTTTATAGAGGTATAAAAAACTTTAAAATATTCAGCTTTCTACAGTCTCCTATAGTTAAACATAGCCATGTGCCACTATTCTAATTTATAAATATAATGGAAGTTTCTGGATAGTGTTTTTGTGAAAGTGTTTTACATGTAAAGATTTAACTGGCATACCTCTTTATCTTTTGTGGCCATTGCTTTTTACCCTTATCCTCCCTGAACAGTTGTTGAAATGGAGAGAGGTAGAACAGCTATATTGTCACAGATGTCAAAAACTGAGGACCAAGCAAGTAAAAACTTAAAAAGAGGAATCTGAATCCTTGATGATATCATGAATATCACTTACATGATTATAGCCAAATCTCCTGATCCAATAAAATAGAAACATCTTTCTGTATTTTGTTGCTTGAAACAAAGTGATATTTAGAGTTACACAATTTGTAATGGACAAAAGATGTTTGCATGTAAGAAGTAAAAACTCTTATAATTAAGACAAAGACACAAATTTGAGAAAAATGGGTAAGGGAAAATTACACATAACAGAAGAGCTAAAATAAACCCCAAAAGGATGAGAAATTATCTCAATAACAGGCAGGGAACGTAAAACAACGTGAAATATTATTTATTCTTAACTTCTGCCAATAGTTTAATATCTGACAATATAAAATGCTGGTAAGAATATGAACAGGAGGAACTCTTGTTCAAGCTTATTGAGAATGTAAATTGATACAACCTAGTAAAGATCAATTTGACATTTCCTACAAATGAAATTACAAATGTCCAATAGTGAAGCATTTTCTTTTTCTAGTGTATAGTTTAGAAAACATCCATGTGAGCACAAAGATAGTTAAAAAGATGCCCACCAGAGAGCTGTTTGCATTAGTGAACAGTTTAAGCCACAAAAAACCCAAAACCCAACCTCCCCCCCAAAAAAACTTCAAATGTAGACCGAATTATAAAATGTGAATATCTGAATAATTATGATATAGCAATGAAAAGCCATACTAGACAATACATTTCAAGAATGGGGTTACATTTTGTTTGTTTGTTTTTAGACTAGGTCTCGCTGTTTTTGCCTGTGGAACAGCAGGCTCACGTTGCCTAGGGTACCACGTACTCAAGCAATCCCCAGCCTCAGCTTCCCAAGTAGCTGGGATTACAGGCGTGCGCCACCACACCCAGCTCTATTTTTTTGGAACTAGCTCTAGCTACGTGCCCATGGCGGAATTCGAGCTGTGATTCCTGGCCCTGGCTGCTGCTTCCTAGACTGCGGCTTAAAGGCATGCACCACCATGCCCAGCCTTAAGGATGGTGTTAAGTGAAAAAAATCAATTTGTAGACTAAAGATACAAACAACTGAAAATACAAAATTATACAAACTTAATATGTAAAATCATTTCTCAACAGACTGAAAGATAAACACTAAATTCATGCTGGTGATAGACACGGTTGGTTGAAGGACCACTTGCAGTGAATAGGAGGTCTATATTTCTATCCGAATATTTCATTTTTTTTTTTTTTTTTTTTTTTTTTTTTTTTTTTTTTTTTTTTTTTTTTTTTTTTTTTTTTTTTTTTTTAGACGAGGTCTCGCTATTTTTGCCCGTGGAACTACAGGCTTACGTTGCCTGGGGACCACAGACTCAAGCAATCCCTAGCCTCAGCTTCCCAGGTAGCTGGGATTACAGACCCAGCTATTTTTTTGAGACTAAGTCTCGCTACGTTGTCTCGGGTGGGACTCAAACCACGACCCACGGTCCCCGCTGCGGCTTCTTAAGCTGCCGTTTACAGGCACGCGCCACCGTGCCCAGCTCATTTGCTTTTTAAAAGCAAATCTGTAATATGTAACACATTTATTTAACACTGCCATCTCCCCGACTTGAAAAATCTTTTAAAATGTTCTCACAGCTCAACATGTTCTCACAACTCAACAACACAAAAATAAAGAATCAGATTTTAAAATGGATAAAGATTAACTGGAAAAGATATTTCTCCAGAGAAGATGAACAAAAGGATAATAAGTGAAATGATGCTCAACGTTATTAATCATTAGGAAAATCAGGATAAAACTGCAATGAACTTTCATTTCACACCCATTAGGAAGGCTATTAAAAAAAAAAAAAAGCAAAAACCAAAAAACCATAAATGAAACAGCCAGGCATGGTGAGGATGTTAAGAAATTGGAATCAAGGCCGGGCACGGTGGCTCTTGCTTGTAAGCTTCAGCCTATGAAGCGGCCGGGGCTTAGGGATTGCGGTTCGAGTCCCACCTGGGGCCCGTAGCGAGACCTAGTTCCAAAAAAAAAAAAAA
>PVHY01012559.1:0-44089 GCA_004024945.1 Uropsilus gracilis | reverse complement strand
GGGGGGACAGGGACTCGGCGGCGACGCGGCGGGGTGCGCGCGGGGCCCGGTTCAGAGCCGGGTCTGCGCCTCCGGGATGTAGATCTCGATGCTCTCGGCGCTCTCGGTGGCCGAGTTCTGGCGGACGGATGCGGCGCGCTTGGCGGCCATCAGGCGCTTGCGGGCCTCCTGGCGCTGCGAGCTCTCCAGCGAGCGCTCCCGGATCAGCGGCGCGGGGCCCTTCGCCGGCTTCTTTGGCACTGGAGGAGGGGCCCTTCTCTCCTGATCAAAGCAGAAGGTTCAGGACATTACACAGCTTCTCAGGACAAGCTTGGAAAAACTGGGATAGGTCAGTAGTTAGAACACTCTCTTTTGCTTTTACCTAGGGAGATTAGTTCTGATCTCATGCTGTAACTGTCTTTATCATTTCTTCATTATTCTGCCTTGGGTATTCAAAAGATGCAGGAAGAACAAAAACCAAACAAACGGTAAGCTTAAGCCCTGGGGTAAGGCTGGACTGCAGAGCTAGGTCTCTCCGGGGAAGAATGTGGGTATTTAAAATGCCCCCCCTTCCCCCCATGGAAAGACTGCGGATCTCAGCACATTTAGGGTGCTTCTCTCTGGAGACTTCAGGCTCGGGCCAGTGTCTGAAATGGGAAAGGACTGAAGCAGCATCTTAGGACTACATCCCCTCTAAGGAGGTAAGCAGCTGTGTGAGCTGGGTTGAGAGTTCAGAAACATCACCACCCTCTTTCCAGGCCCGCCCAGTCCTCCCTTTCCCAAACCTAAATAACCAAATGAGCAAGAAGAGAGTATAAGACTGGATTTAGCTTTGTTGATACCAAAGTGCCACAGTACCCCTTTTTGCACGCCACTCACAAACACACAGCAATGTACTTTCCAGAGTCACCCGAGAGGGAGGACACAGATCGTCCTACACTCAGTAGTGGAGTCAGTTCCAAGATGGCTCCTAAAAGCTCCAGCTGGGACTGCGGTCCTAAACGGGCTCAGGATGACTGATGGCCGGAAGGTAACTCCAATCACAAGGACAGACACAGCACCACGGAAATTTAACACAGGACCGAAAAAGACCATCCCACGGAGCAGCAGCAAACTACAAAACGGTGAGATATTTTTCCATGCCACTGCCGAAACAAAAGCGCTCTCACTTGGGCAGGAAAACAGAAACAAAAACAAACAAACAAACAAACAAAAAAAACCGTGGTGGGAGAAAAGGGAATCTAAATCACAAAGGATTTTTAGGATAGATATGGTGAAGATGTAAAAGTTCATGTGAATCTGATGTTTTGAACTCGAATAAAATACCCTTCAAGCCTCATGGAAATTAAATGTGGAACTTATCTTAAAATGTGGAATCTGCACTTCTGGGAAGACTACTCTATGTACTCAACCCATGTGCATCATAGCAGTGCTTCCTGGCATGACAGGTGAAATGACTTTCTACCTTGGAGTTGCCCTGAAGGCTGTGTTAGGTTGGGTATCTGTGGCCAAAAGAACAACAACAAAAAAGGAAAGCACACAGTATTGGCCAACTCTGAATATGCCAGTTCATTTGTGCCCTCAAGTTCATAGGGTCATGGAAATTTCTAATCATAGACAAAATGTATACAAATGTAGAAATCAAGTTAACTAATGACTTACGGGGTAAATGTCAATAGGTTACATACATCAATTCTTCTTAGCATCACTCCTTCTGGACATTTAAGATCTTCATGGTTGGGTAACTCAGTGGATATTTTAAAGTATCAATACTGGAAACATTTTAGTCATGTTTTCCTTTCCTTGAAAATTTAATTAGAAAATTAATGACTGAAAAATTAGATGGACCAGCTCTAGAAACTAAATTACCAGGGTATGTGTATATCTGCAGTGTTTTATTAAATAAAACCAACTTAAAAGCTAGTTTAGCAAACAGTTTTAAATACTGATTAAGGAAAACTAGTTTGCGTGACAATGTTTGACTCCTCAAGTGAGAAGCCACACACACACATCAATGGTATTGATGTTTAAAACTGAAATCCCCAGAACTGTAGTAAGGGACAATGATGGTCCGTTACCCCCTTACACTTGGGAATGGATTTCTCCTGGGAGCCCACTGACACAGGGGACCCTGGTCCTATGGTAGGTAGCAGAGTAGACAGGATTGCTATTAGCTCTCCCATAGGTGAGGAGCTCTGGAAAGTTAGGACCGCCCGTGCTGCGTGGGAATAGACACACCTACTTTTTAGAAGTTGAATTTCTTGGAACTATTTGCTCTCAGGACATAGGAAAGCAACCAATTAACAGAAAGTCATGTATATATGATAAACCAGTCCAGGAAGGTAGAAATTGGAAACCTCTGTGAGCCTGGTGGAACCGCCATAAATAGTCCAATGTGAAAACTGCAGTTTATAAGTTAAATAATTTGCATCTGTGTATCTAAACTGTTGCATGAGGAACCCAGTGAGCAATATTCCCCAAGGCAAATCAACCAAAAATGAGTCTTCAAAAATTCCCAACATTTATGTTACTGTGAAACTTCATGGTGCATATTTTTAGATTTCAACAGCAGTGGTTTCTTTATTACTATATTTATGAAATGATTATCAAAGTTGGTTGGTTTTCAGGGCTTCCTATTTTTCTCAGAAACACATCTTAGGGGTATAAGGAAGTTGAACTCTTGCTCTATGTAATCATGCACTGAATATGCCATTTATTTTAGTTTAAAAAGCAAAATGGAGGCAGTTCCTTCCAGTGACTAAAATGGTTTAACTTAAAGTTTAATTAACAAAAAAGCCACATTCCCAGTTTCCAATTCACAAAGACAGGTTGTTCTTTAAAAATATGTCTGAAACATATTACAGATAATATCCCAAATGATTACTATGTAAACATTGTCATTACAATGAAATTAAAATGATATCAGCTCCATTTCACATTGTAAACAGCAAGACTAAATGCAGAAGCCTATTTAGACTGTCCAGTGTTTGTGCAGGTTTTTAAATGAACCATACAAAATCTACATTGTTCTACCTTCTTGTCAAGAGGATCCATCTGTTTCCAATTATTGGCCTTTAACTGATGAAGTTCATCAAATTTCATACTAATATTTTCTATGGACAACTGCAGCATGTCCCAGAACCCGGCCAAATCCTGGGAGGTGGGCCTTGGATGAGCATTAGGATTCTGTACAAGAGAAAGAAGAGCATTCCTGCATTAGAGGTAATTCATAACAATAAGAACAAGACCAAAGTGGTATTTTCAGATATTTCAAACAATGTAAGAAGATGAGTTTCCTTTGGCTTTCAGATATGAGATAAAAGCGAAGCCAAATATGTTGATTTGATTTATGTCATCTCTTTATATGTATGTTCAGTTTTATGGAGGTATCACTGACAAATTACATGGGGGGTGTGTGTGAGAACTTACAAGTTCTACTCTATCAGCAATTTTCAGTTATACCTGTGTTATCACCAGTAGTCCCTAAGTTAGACATCAGATCGTAAGACCTTATTTATCTTGTAACTGAGTGTTTGAGCCCTTTCACAGCTCTCTTCCCTTTGTCTCTTCCCTCCTGGCTCTGGCTACTACTTTTCTGTTCCGTTTCCATGAGTTTGACTTTTTATTAAAATTCCCTACGAATAGTAATTTTATATACTCATCTTCTTGAGTCAGTGAATGTCAGGGTCGTAAAATGCATTTTTTGGTAACATCCATTAATATGGCTTGGGGGAGACCTTAAACATTTGAACAATCCCAGAATGTATAAGCTACAAGATGCATTTTAAAAAATACCCCACAATATTTATTTATTTATTTATTTTGAGACTAGGTCTCACTATTTTTGCTTGTGGAACCTTAGGCTCTCATTGCCCAGGGTACCACAGACTCAAGCAATTCCCAGCCTCAGTTTCCCAAGTAGCTGGGATTACAGGCATGGGCCACACGCCCAGCTATTTCTTTTTGGGACTAGGTCTTGTTATGTGCCCCTGGCGGGACTCAAACCACGATCACTGGCCCCAGACGAAGCTTCCTAGGTTGCCACTTACAGGCATGCACCACCGTGCCCAGCCATAAGTCCCACAATATATAAATGAAAACACCATCTTTGAAAAAAGAAACAGAATATTATTATTATAGTTGATATTTGACTCCATGCCACTCAACTTAGGCAGAGAACAGATAATGAATCTAAAATAAGATTTATTTTAATACTCATGTTAAATAAAGTTGTATAAACTAATGACAATAAAAGATTGAATTTTTTGTAACAATTAAGATGTAACTAACTCTAATATAGGAAGTAATTTTCTCATATAAAAATGTTGACAAATCAGCCGGACATGGTGGCTTGTGCCTGTAAGTTTCAGCCTATGAAGTGGCAGGGGTTAGGGATCGCGGTTCGAGTCCTGCCTGGGGCCCGTAGTGAGACCTAGTTCCAAAAAAAATAGCTGAGTGTGGTGGCGTGTGCCTGTAATCCCAGCTACCTGGGAAGCTGAGGCTGGGGATTGCTTGAGTCTGTGGTACCCCGGGAAATATGAGCCTATGGTTCCGCGGGCAAAAAATAGCGAGACCTAGTCTCAAAAAAAAAAAAAAAAAAAAAGTTGACAAATCATTGGTAAATTAGTTTTTAAAATTAACAATAACATAATATAGCAAATGTGAGAAAACATACACATAGCTGTTTGTACTCATTCACATACTAGATGATATTAAGTTCTCTTAATTCAAAGTTGCTAAGAAAAGATGGTAATGATTTATAGTGAAGGTCACTTTGTGAAGTGACAAATGTCATTATTTGTACACTTGAGGTTAAATAATATATGTCATTTGTATTTCAAAAAAATTAAACAAGTTCAATATCTAAGAATTGACTTTCTTTGCCTTCATTCACATGCCCCTTACAAGTACAACAAAGTATGGACTACCACTAGTTCACATGATGTAAGACACAAAAGCATTCAACTAAGAATTTGAAGGTGTCATATGCAGTGTTAACTACTCTGATACCCTGTAACAGTAGCAAAGGGTGTTTGCAGTTGTGGGGGGGGTATTCTGTATGTCAGGGGTCTCCAGCTGGGGTCAGTTTTGACTGTGTCTTGGTGTTTCAGGCAACTGAATAGGTTGTGAAACCTCATACCACATAATAACTTGGGGCGACTTTGTACTTTCAAAACAGACCTCTATAAAAATGATATCATCAGAACTTCAAAAAGTACAAGGTTGATGACCATGAAAATGAATAGATTGGAAAGAACGTTGTAGCCCTTTGATGAACTGGTACTATTGGTCTGACTTCAAAATAAATACAAGTCAAGATATATTAATAAACTTGTAGTCTAAAACTACCCAGTGTTCTGAAATTCATTGAAAGAGATAAATTCTAAAGTTTGGCAGCATCTGGTTCAGTAGTGAAATATATTGACTCAGGGATTAACAAAAGCATTTCTCAGTTGTATGACAGATTTATTAGACACCAAAAAATTTCTCCATTGCTCTGATAATAACTTTGATAAAGTACCTCTCAAGGCTTTTATAATCTCAGAGTACATGTCCACATCTTGTGGATAACAAAAAAAAACTAAATTGCTCATAGTTTGGAAGTTGCTAAAGTCTTGGATCATTAGCCCTATTTGGCTAAATTGTTTTAGTGCACCAGTGCATGAAATGATAATTCAATAGGCTCAGTTTGGTTAACTCTGTATCATGGGTCATTTTTTCTCTTCTCACCAAGAATCTCTTCACCCCCCCATCATTTTGGGGCTGTGGATATGGGGAAGCAGTGAGAACTTATCCCTCAGCCTGTGGGGCCTGTGACATGTCATGCATAAGGAGTGGCAGAATCACCTTAGCCTGAACCAAGGTTCTTGGAGGGCAGAGGGTGTGGAGGGATAAGGATACTGGTTTCCTTGGTTTACTTTTACTAAACAGTGGATGTAACTCTCATTCATTCATTCCATACCTGAAAGCTTAGTCCAAAATAACATACAAGTATTTTCAAAGTAAAGAGTTATTACTGTTTCTCCTTCTCAGAGTAAGAACTAATGAAAGGAGAGTTGAGTCTGGCTGTGACCAATCTTAGTGTCACTTCATTCACTGTTGGTAGACCTTGGCAAAGCCACCAGCTAATCACCAAGCTTCTTGCTACAGAGTGAGGGAGCTGCATCTTCCCAGATCTCACTAGGAAGATGAGGAATAAATCTGAATTCCTGAAGGGGATTTTTAGGAATTGAGGTCAAACAGATTGGGATTTGAATCTTGGCTCTGCCTGTTACCCTGTGGCCTTGGACAATTTTCTTAGCCTCTTCATGCATATTTTCCCAGTGTAAAACCATCATAAAAATAATGCCACTATGAGCTTTATCGAGCAGCTTTGAGGATTTAAACAGATCATAAATCTGAAAGCTTTCAGCATGGCATCTGGCTCACAGAAGGTTCTTGACTCCTTCTGAGGCATAGTTTGACCAGCGTCAAGGGGCCTTCCACCTGAGGTGTGATTTCTCCTCAGTTTGCCTTCTCACATGCTTCTCACATTTTGGCACCTAAGTTCCTCTGGAACTTAGGAATGTGAGCCCAGCAGGAACTAGGCAATGTCAAAAGTTGACTTGAACAAGGTTAACCTTTTTAAAATTCTGCAAATATTTCAAAAACATTTGTCATATGAAAGCCAGGAAGATGGAAGATTTTCAGTTACAGAAAAGCAGGAAACAGGATTGTAAGTTAGGGGATTTTTTTTCTCTCTCAAGATTATTAAGTATCACATATTTTGAATTTTAAGGAAAGCAAGAAATAAGATTCATCAGAAAACTATTCCAGGTGAGAGTTCATTGGGCCTTGAGTGGCTGTAAAATCAGTTTTACTTCAGTGGGCCAGGCTCGGTGACACCTTCTCAATACTTCTTATGGTCCTAGAAGGGAATGGTGGGGAATGGTACGTACCAGATTTTCTTCACACAGTTCTCTGAACTGGTAGAATTTCTGTGCCATGAGAAGTTGGGCACTGCCCACTGCCGTTCGGATTTTCCCTAGGACTGAAAAGAGCAAACATACAAGAAGTTTACACATGATGCCTCATTGTTGAGATTTAGTCTGGTAAAGCAAAGAGGAAATTATGGTGTAATATTTAGGAAAACAGCACACACACACACACACACACACACACACACACACACACACACACACACACACCGCACTCTCACACGCCCTTGTCCAGTCATGCAGCCGTCATTCTGTTAGTCCACATAACAGACTCCTTGGTTAAAGTACAAAACTGACTTGGAAAAAAACACATGCTCTTCATGCAGTTTTCCTAGGAATAACGGAGTTTTCCACCATGGATGTTACCAAAAAAAAAAAAAAAAAAAAAAAAAGGCAAAAAGTATTTTTTTTTTCCCTTTTGCTGCAAGGATGAAGTCCAAGTGTTACCAGTATAATCGTGGATTTGTTTTTCTAACCCAATCCAAACACAGAGATGCTATCCTAACTTGGAGGGGGGAATCTCTTGGCACTCACCATATCCCATCCACAGCCTTCATTATTTTCCCGGAGCTCAGCCACTGGTACTGTCAGGAAAAAGCCGTGACCAGATGAAAGATTTTCTAAGGAGTGAACATTTTCAGTTTGTTGCCTAGGGAACACCACCACCGTCCCAGCCTTTCCAGTCCACAGACCAGTTTTATTGTTCATGTAGGTTTAATTCCCTGTGCACTGTGCTGAAAACCTTCCCCTTTACAAGCTACTTCTTGCCGCCCAAGCAGTTGAAGGCAAGAACCTCTCAGCTGCCGGGCGTGCAGAGACGGGGCGGAGCCCTGCGCAGAGCGTTCCTGGGTCGGCATTGTCCCCAGGCTCTCCCTCCACCCTCGGAGACCAGGCACAGCTGCGTGCTGGAGCCGTGCCACCGGGCAGCTCTCAGCACGCCTCCCTGTCAGGAAGGCAAGGGGAAGGCGCCCCATTCACCCCTTCCCAGTCTACAGAGACAACCAGAGGGAGGTTCTCAACAAGCTCCAGTTGCCCATCAAATTCTTCATGGGGTGATATATTCTTGGATAAAAGCACTATTTTTGCTGTCGCTGTTTTGTTCTGATTTCACAGAACCTGAGACTGAGGGTGGAATTAGGTGTCTTTCTCAATCTCATTCCCCACAGAACAAGAAAATAAAGGGAAAGGAAACTTTTTTTTGGCGCCAAGATTTTCTAGTAATTTGCTTCACTGTTGAAAACAGCTAGGCTAGAAAATGGTATACAGAGCATGTATACATGGTCCTCTTAGGAGGCTTCCACACCCCACACCTGTCACCAGGGTATCTGTAAAGCCCTGAAAGTCTCACCTGTTCCACCAGACAGCTACAGTCAGAAATTCATCTCCCCAGAGAAAGCACCTCCCCTCATAGCCCACTGGCTGTCTACTCAGGCCTAAGTTTCTTCTTGTCAACCTGGTTTTAAAATCCTTTGGGATGTTTTCTCCTTTTCCACTGTAACTGATTCATCCACTGTGCAAGGGCCCTCTTCTTTTTGCAACATCTCTTGAGGCAGAGAGGCAGTATGTGAGCCATAAATACCACATTATTCAGGGGTTCAGGCCTGAGTGGGCTGAGCATTCTGACTGCAGCTTATCAGTCACTGGCCTGCACAGGTCACTTGATTTCCATCTTCTCACATGTAAAATGAGACTAACTGTACAAACCGACTTGTAGAGTTGAGGTAAGGGTTAAAAGTGATATTGCTAATTGTTTGGAATAGCATCAGCTACATGGCAAGCCTGCCATGCAGGCTTGTATCCAAGACCAGGCACTGCCCTTCCTCTCCGGAGAACCAGCCACGAGCCTGCACTTGCTCTGCCCAGAAAAGATGGAAGATTATTCAAGAGAATTGGACACCCTGCGTTGCCTGTGAGAGGCACCTATGTCGAGGGTTGGTCATGGACTTTTGAAGACATTTCCAAAGTGAACATGTGGCCAACTCTGCGGTTTGGGGAATATCTTTGAATGATCTTGCTGGAGGATAGATGGTGACATGAGTTAATCTCAGGACCATCATAGCAGCTCAGAACAAGCACCTAAGCCTCTAAATTGCTGACTGGGATTACATAGCTCCTGGGGACTGTTTGGTTATACCCCAAAATTCTGAGCTAGTAATTCTTAATGATACCTGATTACTTGAGCTACATAATCAAGTGCTATTATCAGAGGAGCTAAGACAGGGATTCTTAAGGGAGGAGAAACAATTTTTGTTCTTATCATCCAGGTAGCACCCAAAAATGTACACAGTGACTAAGATATCTTCTTGAAGGAAAACAGGGGCATCTTGTTCCACTCAGCATGGTCTGGTGAGAGGCCTAGACTTGGAACAAAAGTAACAGGTGGAGCAGTAATTTTTCTGTTTCTCATATTTTGGCCTTCATGTTCCTTGTACAGAAATTCCACACTGGCTTCAGAATTCCTGGCATTTCCAGTGTCCCAGTGATCATCTTTCATGGGTTCAGGGTGGGGAGACAATGATTTGGGTCTAACATGAATCTAAGAAACAGAAGACTTTGGGACAAGCAGACCATAAGACCAGGATTTCTTCCCTGATCCCACAGATGTGACAGCTGAGGGCCTTCTTGAGTGTAATAAGAGAGTTAGATTGGGGTGACTCCTCCCACATAAGCGAGATCCCACAGTCTTAAGCATCAAACTCTGAAAGGGAAAGTTGGGGATTTTAAGACTCTCTTGCTCTAAGAAGAATCTGTTAGCTGCTTCATTGATTTTCACACTCTAGTTCATACAATCTTTCCAGATTGTTCAACCATATATATCTCCTTGAGGACATGCCTGTGCTTCTTATAGATTGATGATCTCTTGCTGTACCCCCCAGCATGCCATCCAGCAATGATTATCATTGCATGTTGCCTTGACACTTTTGACATAGGTAGTTTTCATCTCCTTGAGTGTCTTCAAGCAGAACACAAGAATTGTTTTAGCTCTCTTTCTTCCTCTCCTTTCCTTTGCTTCCCTGAAGTTTGGTTAGCCTACCCTCAGCAGAAAGACAAAATAACTATCAAAAATTGCTGCTGCACTAAATTCCTTCTAGTTGAGAAGTGGACACCTCCTTTTTCATTCCTTGCTTTTCTTTCAGAAACTTCTCATCCCACAAATTGCATCCCACAAGGGACAAAGCAGAGAGGAGAGGACTGGGTTAATTCACCACACAAAGCCAGGAAAATCTTTGCAAGGCTATTTCTTGGCTTCTGTAAAAATCTATCTTCTTAAATTATGATTACTTTCTTTTTCAAAGCACTTTCACTTGCACACTTGATGTGTATTCTGTGAGGTAGGACAGATTCATCACTCCATCTGAGGAAATACAGGTTCTCACCCTGGAGCTTTTTCTCTGGAGCTCCGTGGGGCTCGAGTCAGTCTCTTCTCCTTCTGGCCCTACTCTATTCTTTTCTCTCAACACTCGTTGAAAACTGGACTTGAATCTAGCCGAAGAGAAGTGCTTCCTTTCTCTAGACTTTCTAGCCAGTGCCAATGGACAGAAGCATCTGGAATTAACCAGGTGATGAATCCCATGATAGCCACCAAACCCCACTTGCGTCCCGCATCAGAATGGGAGAGACAATACCTCATGTACAGTGGCTGTCACACAGAATTTTCACCTGTGGAAGAATGGAGGAACTGGGGATCAATCAAACGTTTGGGGGGCTTTGTAGGAAAGAGTATACCTTGTAGTGAGAAGCAAAAGACGATTTTGGGTGTGGGGAGGTGTTTTAGGAAAATGGTGATTTTGAAAGGACCTATGACATGCCATCAAAAACCCAGATCTTTAGAAAAGCACACACCTCCTCCCTCCCACTGACACCTGTGGGTATGAATTCTTATTTTGGGAACAAGGAGGTGGGCTAAAAGGCACAAGAGTGAAGACAATAAACACTTCCTTTGTCAGGGAACCTATGAAATGTGTGGAGTTTTGTGTGCTGTGGTGGTAGGGTAAAACAAAGACTGTTTCCTTTGGGGAAATGCCTGACTTTTTGCTGAGTCAAAAACAGCATTTGACATCCTGAGGCATAATTACCAGACATATTCTTTAATACTCCAAGAAGAGTTTGGTCTCTAGACTTGAAAAGTCAGAATCACTGCTTTCCTGGATGGCTGCCAATTCTTACTTTACCCACGTTTATGGTCATCAGGCCCTCACAAGAGGTCTCAAAAACAGAGAACACATGTATTTCCTACACCTCACTTCCCTGAAACTCGGCACTATCTGTTAACATAGACAGTTTGCATCTCACAATGGTTCAACTTAACAGTTGCTATAGCAATACCGCTATTGCTAGAGCACTAGCCACCTTGTAGGAACCATACTTTTGAATTCTGAGTTTTGATCTTTCCTGGGCTAGTGACATGTGGCACAGTGCTGAGTGGGGGCCAGTGGCAGTGAATTGCAGTTCTTAATGGTGTTGCTGGATCCTCGAGGAAAGTGACTGACACATTAGGGCACACTATGTCACCAGCTTGTTGTGATGTTGTGTTTTGTATTTTCTTGGGGTTCCTGCGTTTGAGATATTCAACATTTTATTTTAAAATACAGTTTGTGCTGATTTCCCCCAGCTATAGGCTAATGCTATTGTTGTGAGCATGTTTGGTAGGTATATTAAATGCACTTCAGTGTGTGATATTTTCAGCTTAGTGTGTCTTTTCAAAATGTATGTGTTGGTTGAAGTCCTAATCTCCAAAACCTCACTTGGTATGTGACTATATTTGGAGACATAGTTCTTAAAGAGGTAATTAAGATAAAGTGAGGCCATCTGAGCACCAATCCAAGAGGACCGGTGTTCTTATAAAAGGAGATCATAGACACTCACAGAAAGATGGGAAGAAACAGGCAGAAGACAACCTGTAAACCAACAGAGGGCCCAAAAGACCTTTATCTCAGTCTTCCAGCTTCTAAAACTGTGAGAAAATCAACTTCTTATATTTAAGCCACCAGCCAATAGTCTTTTGTTATGGTGACTCTAGCAATGTGATACATTCCCATCAATGACCAGTTCTCCAAAGGGTAGGACATCTCTGCTCTCTCTGTTTCCTCATCTCCCATCTGTCTCCTTCCGGTGGAGCAGCCAAGCACCTCCCCACCTCCTGCCTCTCTGCATTAGGCACAAAGGAAATATGACTCTCTTGGTTCCCACATTACAGCTCTGACTGTAATGCTGCCTTCTCCGGCTCTTATGGATTTGTCTGTCTCATTCTACCTCACCAATGTTGAACATAAAACTCAATCATCAGCCTGCTTCCTCTATTCCCCTTGAGTGAACTCATCCACTCATCTGGTTTCAATTATTTGGCATTTGTATTCCTCAAATCTGTAACTCCAGCATATACCACCCCTCTAACTTGGAAGTAGCACATAAAACCACCTGCTTCATACCCTTTTCTCCCTCAACTGACATGCCCTTCAGGATTTCCTACTGATGACAAGGTTCCCTCATCCCATGACAATATATTATGAATGTTCTCTCTCTTTGTGTATCTTGAAGGTTTAATTTTATTACAGAAACTAGAAGGTCTTCTAATCCTGTGTAATTCCCATGCTTCCAACTCTTCTGTGGTTCTCACTTAATCATGGGATTTGTGGGAAGTTCCCTTCACTGATGTGAAGGGAAGGTCCACTTATCCAGCCTTACCTCTGCTCTCTCACTCAGAGCTTCCAGTTTCCAAATCCAGAAGTGGTCTTTCTCTTTAGTGTTTTGCTCAGACTAAATGCTGAGCTGGGGAAGCTGCCTCTTGGGTGCCTAGCTCAGTCCCTTGCTCTGTGCAGGTGCACCTTCTCAAAACCCTATCTTCTTTCACCACTCCCTCTGGATGACTCCTCAAATTCCCATGCATAGCTCTGTCTCTGCCATGTCACATTCTTTCCAGCATGATCTATTTATATATTTGACTTATTGACCAGACTACGAGCCCTTTGATGGCATAAAGTATACTCATGCAACTCATGAAAAGTTGCTGAAGGAATATGTTTTGAAATTAATTTACTCATCAACAAACTATCTAAAATTGCAAACTATAGCACTGATTCTTTACAGTTGTGTCATGTCAAACACCACTTTTTAAGTTATAACAGTGAACAATCAATTGGATAAAAGAGTCTTAGCTAGGCTACTCCTCCTCTTGTGTTTCTATTTAAAATGCTAGTTGTGTTGGCTGGGCCTGGAGGAGCCAAGATATTTGGGACAAAGTTGAACATGTTCTTGGGTGAATTAAATTGCCTTACCCTTAACTTTTGACTTCTTTTTAATCACTTGGCTTTTGTTTTTTTTTTTTTTTTTTTTTAGGTGATGCAGATTTTAGGAGTGAAAAGGGAAAAGATATATGAAAAAAGTGAATCCACACATTTGTCATGTGGATTTGCCAGACCAAATCTGCATGATGCCAAGTTAGGATTATCCAGGTGTAGCTATTCTTATTTATGAGTGTGTACTCATGGAAAAGAACCATTCCAATCAACTGCCCAGCTGCTGCTCCAACATATTTTTGATCTAGAACTGCTGTCAACAAAAAATATCCATAGAAAACATAGATCTGTTTCATTTTTGACTGACAGTAGCTGCTTTGCATTTAATAAGGGTTTTGTTTTTAATTTTTTTTAAAGCACTGAATCCATGGTGGCTAATGAATAAAGAATAGAATTCTGAAGCAGCAAGTTTCCCATAGACCAAGTCCAGAACTTTCACAAGGCTAACCCATAGTGAAAAAACATTATTTTGTAAAGAGCAAGTTAAAAAAGTCAATCATTTTTACACCCTCCCCCATTTTCCAGTTCATATTATTAAAAGATGACTGTGAGTCAATCCATATTAAAGGAGACTAACATTAGTCATAAAATAGTAATATCATATATATCACATAGAGAAGTAAGGCTTTTGAGCTTTCAGAAATTGAATGAAATGAAATTAGTTACCATTTCCCTCAGCACTATAGAAGAAAGAAATACAGTGTTTGAAAGTCACTGCAATTATATAACACAGAAATAGTTCCCATCAGAGAAAAAACTCAGAGATCCAGCTCCACCTGTCAGACCCTGTCCCTGCCATCTCTGCCTGGGGAACAGATATGTTTCTGATCTAGTTTTGCCTTAAACTTGCCACACCACTTCCCTCTCTATGCCTCAGCCTCCTCCTCCTTAGGACAGCCCCAGTGAAATACATGCCATGAAAGGATGCTCTGTACTGTCCCTCAATCACCTACACCATGCAAAGTAGCATAAAACTGAGCCTTCTAGAAGGCTAAACCTAAGGCGCATTGCATATGATTTCCTTTTTATTACTGCCACTTCCTCTGTAGTCACTAATTTCAGGTGGGTCAGACCTTGAAAAAAAAAGACTATTCAGTGCATGTGTGTGCGTGCGTGCGTGCATGCGTGTGTGTGTGTGTTTGTTGGGGACTGGGGTGGCCTTTTTGAAAAGTCACTTCAAAAGTAAAGTAAGAAAACACAGAAAAGAGCTAGAATGCCTACAACCTCTCCCTGCTTGGAAACACACAAGGGCTGGAGGCCGATGAATTGCAGAAATCATAGAGAGCTATTTTCCTGCCGGCCTCTGTCTCACCGGCTGCAGAAACACACTACAGGTGACACTGGGCACAGGGTGCCGGCGATCTCATCAATAGGCCATCATGATGATGACTGTGCACAGCTTCCGTAACTCAACCTGAAACCAGGCAAACCCCATTTCAGGTTACATTATCAGCCCCATGTTCATTGCCAAGACTCACTAGCCTGGGGGAGGGGGTGGCAGGGGACTCCAGGCCAAGTTTCACTAACTTGGATGCTATTACCAGGCAAAATTGAAGTGGAGTTAATCTGTTTCTTGCACACGCTCTAGGTTTATCAGTATGTTTTAGATAAAACCTGAAAATTCCCCATATAAGTTGTCCACAATTCAGAAGACAGAGATAGATTTCCAAGTACAATCAACTAGTATTTCATCTAATGGCGACTGAAACTCGAGACTATGTTTTTTACCCGGGGTGGTAGACTGCATTCCTAGTTAGAAGCATTCAGTTCCATCTGTTGGTTTCGTTCCCAGTCAGATAATACCAGACGTATCTATGTAACATACAAGCCACTGTCAAATAGCACTGAGCCATCTCCCTGAGACAGCTGTTTCACACAAGGGCCTCATTGTCTGAGAAAAGCTTGGATCGTTTTACTTCAAGTGCTGCAGGAACAAGCATTTTGTCAGCTGCTGACTGGAAGGAAACCTCACTCACTGCAGATTTTCATCATTTTGTTATCAAGCCAAAGCCTACTATTGACTGTCAGCAATGAAGGTTTTAAGCAAGGAATGAAGTCTACATTCTGCTTTTTTTTTTCTTCAATCAGAGAAAATAATAGCTCTGCCACCCAAAGGATTTACACTTACACTTTCCAAAAGGCAACTTGGGATGACTAGGCTACCAAAGGAGCTTGTTTTCCATCTGCCTTTCATTCCACACTTTTACCCAGTTTCAAACCAGGAAGCTATTTCTAGTCCTGGGCTGCCCCAAACAATACCCCTAAGAAGCACCTGTTAGAATTAGGGTAATGGCATCATGAAAAAATGGATCATTAAATAATTCTCTACAATTACATGGTAACTTTCTTCAATTCCCTAATAAAAATTATAGCCACCACCACATGCTCAAAATCTGCACTTTCAGTCCCCATTAAACAGACTGGTTCTAGTCTTAACATTATTATTATCATCGCCACAGAGATACTGTATTTGAATGCATTAAGACATTTCATAAATTCCCTTACAATATTACAAGCCAGAGGAGTCCCTGCGAACTTGATGATAGGATGGCTATTATCCCCGCTTCAGCTGCTACAAATTTTTTCTTCTTTGAGGGAAGAATTTTTTTGATTGTGGTAAAATATAGGGATGTTCTGCCATTTTACCATTTTAAAGTTATAATTCTGCACACTAAGTACATTTACCAGGCATTGAAAAATATTTGAAAATTGGGTAAGTTGTGGTGCCCCACAAAATAAATTTAGCAAGTAGGGTGAGAATTTCCTTTTACTCACTCTACCCTATTTACTGTTGTACGAGAACTTTAAAGACTAGCTCTCTGGGGAGAGGTTTGTCAAGGAGCCACCTTGGTCTTGTTCCCTGAAGAGAGGTTCTTCTCATAGAAGACCCAAGAACACATGAGATGGTTTAATGGAAATATAGGTGTATCTGTGCTGGGCTTTATCAATCTAAGTTTCCTAGCGGACACAGATTTTTTTAAGCAGCTGCTCAAAAATTGGCTATGCCCAGGCTGAGCACGGTGGTGCATGCCTGTAAGCGGCAGCCTAGGAAGCTGCGGCGGGGACCGGGGATCACGGTTCGAGTCTCCCCCTAGGGCAACATAACGAGATTTAGTCCCAAAAAACAGCTCGGTATGGTGGTGTGTGCCTGTAATCCCAGCTATCTGGGAAGCTGAGGCTGAGGATTGCTTGAGTCCGTGGTACCACGGGCAAGGTGAGCCTGCAGTTCCATGGGCAAAAAATAGGGAGACCTAGTCTCAAAAAAAAAAAAAAGAAAGAAAGAAAAAAGAAAAAGAAAGAAATTGGCTGTGCCTGCCAAACAGGATAGACTTCTCTTCCTCACCAATCCTTTTATGTAGAAAGACAAGATTAAATTAAGAATCAGTGAAACAAAGGTCCTTTGCCTCTTCAGGCCCAGTTATCAGAACAGAATTATGGTTAGCAAAGAACAGAACCAAATATGTATAAGAGCTGCAGAGGAAAGCATAGTCACATGCAACATATAGTCTTGTCAAATGTTATTCACATTGTTTCTGTTCCATCAGAGGCTTCTGTGTTCTGTGATCTTGGACAACATTCTCTAAGAGAGCTGCTGGGAAAGCAAATAAAACACCTGTCAAAAGCTCTAGCAACAGCTGAGGGTATTTTATTCTCTTCCTGTCGAGTGGGGGGTTGCTCAGACTCTGTGGTTAGATTCCCACTGATCCGGATTCCAACTGATCCTTCTTTGACCAGAGAACTTCACTCTGCACTCTTCAGAAGTCGAAAGGCTAGTGGGTGGAGCTCCTGCTCCAAGGGCATTGAAGTGCCTTGGAATGGAATGGCATCTGGACCAGAGATCTGGAAGGGACTAGGAGCTCCTTTCGACAATCCAGCAGATCCACACTTTCTACCCTTGCCATGGCAGGTGCTCCTTTCTCTGCCAGACTCGACAGAGGGCTCATCCCCTCACAATGGAATGACACTTCCAACTTTTGGCAGCAGTAACTGCTAGTTACTCACTGACTATTTGAGCTGCTTAGAATGAAAGGTTTTGCTAAGTAAAATACTTTGGTAAAATAATTTCCAAAGTAATTCCAGAACTCTAATGTATACTCTCCAATTCCTTTCTGTGTGCCAGAAATTGTAACATGGGCTGTGGCTATAACAATGAATAGACAAGAATAATTTCTGTCCTCAGAGGGCTCACTATTTAGTGAAGGGAGAGATACAGGGATTACTATAAAGTTGAAATACTGGATAAACAAATATTCAGGCTATTACAGAAGCATCAGGAAGACACACCTAATTCAGCCTGAGGGGAGACATTCCACAGAATCTTCCAGAAGGAGAGGCCAAGATGAGACTTGAATAAAGTTTGTAGGCAAGTTAGGCTTATATGAATAAGGTTACTAATTGGAACCAGCTTTGTACATTTTTAAAGAGCATGTGTAAAGGCCATTTTCCTTTAAACTCAGTGTTAACAGTTTGATCTAAGGTGATTCAATTGTGTTTTAGAAAATCTGTAATTTAAACTTTACACAACAAACTTTGGTTTTAAAACTACTGTAAAAATTTGAGTTTTTTTTTTTGGGGGGGATGGAAGTTGTAAGGATCTTAGCGTGGGAGCTTACAGATAGATAAAACTCAGACTTTCACTCTTCTTCATGTTATATTTATTGGTGTTGGGTAAATTTTATTAGAAAAGAGAGTTCTGACATTAAAATATGTCTCAAACTACAAAAAGAAACCAATCCCCCCATGAAACATACTTGACATCTAAGATTAATTACTTAGCTGCTTTTAAGCAAAGTCCCCCAAACTACTCCCACTACTATTTCTCTGTAGCATTCTGCAATCATGACCCCTCTAACCTCATCCCTGGCAGCACTCTTGTAAAATAAGGAGGCAGAACTGAAAAATTCATGACTACTTAGAAAATACCCTCAAAAGTAATGGGATGGGAGCGTGTCACAAAGATAGCAAGCTAGTAGTCTCTCTGACAAATCTTGTCATAACAAATTATCTTTTCATGGAATAGGTTATAAATCTTATTCAGAAATCCATAAGTAACAGCTGAAGTAAAATTATGAAATAGTGAATGATCGGGCAGTTGCTTCATGTTCATTAGTTGGGAGTTTTATTTGTAGAGTAGATTTCAAAATGCAAATATGTTTCTCATTCATCCCAAACACAGGATGTGAATCTGATTTTCTGATAAGATTTCCATATACACAGGGTTATGTCAAAATATAATGACTTGCTTTCATAACTCCTTTCACATCAGGGAAATTTTTTAAAAAATCTTTGTTTAACTATACAAATAAGTATCCTCATACAACATTACTAACAGACTTAAGAGAAGTAAATGAGTTTCAAATCAGAGGAAAATATTTGATTAAAAGAGCATCAGATGAGCAACTCCCTGGATCCTTATGAAAGCCAGGCAGGAAGCTAGAAAGAGTCCTGAACTGAAGAATTAAAATCCAAAAGGCAGCTTGTCTGAGCGAGCAGGGACATGAATGCCATTGCTCCACAGACACTGGTATTTTTCTTAGGAAAATCTAATAAACATTGGTTATGCCCATAACAGAAAGGAGATAAGAAGATGATAATGTAAAACCTTCTTACTGTAACCTACCCCAGCCCCCAACACACACACACACATGCACACACACACACACACACACACACACACACACACACAGTTCTGAACTTCATTCACTTGCTGCTAAGGCAAAAAGCTAATTCTGCTCATGGATCCATAGTCTGCAGTGGTGCTGACTGGTAGGGGTATGTGTCAAGGAGAGTGACTTTTTCCACTGTTAGGTTGTTTGCTCTCATAACATGAAAGAACAAAGGGAACATTATAAAAATCCATTTATGGATTTTCTAACATGCTCATGAAAGTACCAAACAAGCTAGTCAACCAGTTGGCAGGGTTCAGACAGGAGCAAGATCTCAGAGAAGAGCTGTGAGAAAAATAGTGGACATGATATATAAAAAACAATCTTAAAATCAAATAACTTCTGTTTTCCAAACTCAACCTTCATTAAAAATCAAAAATACTCCTTTCTATCAAACTATAGATCTGAGGCACATAGCAGGATAAGAGGAGGGAAATGGGTCAAAAGAGGGGAGGGAAGAGCACAAGGGGCTATAGTGACAGGTCATGGGTGCTATGGTGGTGGATGAACTTATAGGGACTACACCTGAGGGAGAAATTAAATATACTACAAAAATAAACAATGATATAAGAAAATTAAAAAGCTCTTTAAAATCACCAATTAGTAACAAGAAAACTTTTTTATGCAACTCTCACCACTCTGTGTGGTTCATTTAACAAGTCTATTTAACATGGTTTATAATAGGCTACAGATCTAATTATGACATTGTGTTCCATTTTTTTTTTTTTTTTTTTTTGAGACTGGGTCTCCCTATTTTTACCTGTGGAACGGCAGGCTCACGTTGCCCGGGATACCACAGACTCAAGCAATCCCCAGCCTCAGCTTCCCAGATAGCTGGGTTTACAGGCACGCACCACCAAGCCCAGCTATTTTTTGGGACGAGGTCTCGCTATGGGCCCCAGGCGGGACTCGAACTGCGATCCCTAGCCCCCGCCGCTTCATAGGCTGAAACTTACAGGCACAAGCCACAGTGCCCAGCTGTCATGGTATTCTTTTTTGTTAGGGATGACAATGCATGATGACTGTGTACAAAACAAAGTCCTTATCAGTGTGAGATAAATAGTGATGTGACATGATGCTTGTTTTTTGTTTTGTTTTTACCCTGCCAGAAATATTAAGTTGGGGGGGGGGGGGAGAAGAAAATCTGACTGACCAGTTTGTTTAACTAGATAATGGCTACACAGAAGGGTTCATTAAATTAAACTTGACTTGTTTTTTTCAAGCTTTAAAGTTTCAATGATAAAAAGTTAAATGATTACTTTAAAAGTAGGTCTGAGCCAGGCACGATGGTGCGTGCCTGTAAGTTTCAGCCTATGAAGCGGCTGGGCCTAGGGATAGTGGTTTGAGTCCCACTCGGGGCAACATAGCGAGACTTAGTCCCAAAAAGAAATAGCTGGGCGTGGTGGCACATGCCTATAATCCTAGCTACTTGGGAAGCTGAGGCTGGGGATTGCTTGAGTCCGTGGTACCCCAGGCAACGTGAGTCTGCATGCAGTTCCATGGGCAAAAATAGTGAGACCTAGTCTAAAAAAAAAAAAAAAAAGTAGGTCTGAAAAATCTTACCATACAGTACTTTTCCAGGTGGTTCCCACATAGAAATAAAAACAAGTCTTAATCCCTACCACTAAATTTCTTTTCTTTTCTTTTTTTTGAGACTAGGTCTCGCTATTTTTGCCCATGGGACTGCAGGCTCTCATTGCCCGAGGTACCACAGACTCAAGCAATATCCAACCTCAGCTTCCCAGGTAGCTGGGATTACAGGCACACACCACCACACCCAGCTAATTTTTTTGGAACTAGGTCTCACTATGGGCCCCAGGTGGGACTCGAACCACAATCCCTAGCCCCGGCCACTTCATAGGCTGAAGCTTACAGGCATGAGCCACCGTGCCCGGCCCTCCTACCACTAAATTTCTTTGATTTAAAAATACCATCAATTAGAAGACTCACCATTCATTCAGTAAAAGCTTTTCAGAGGAAAAAATAAACATGCAACATCAAAATATACACTGTTTATATATAAACTATATTCCCAGTTTCAAAAGTGCCTGAGAATTGGTTTATTTTTCTTTGTCATTTGTTAATAGGAATCATCATTGTTCTTAAAAGGCCAAGTTTGAATTATGGTGTGCAAAGCCTCAATAATTTTTTCATCACATTTTATTTTATTATTTATTTTAACCTGGTAACTTGCAGTCTGTGCTAACTGACCAACGTAAATTTATTTTCAGGTCAGAGAACATCAGGTTAAAAGAGAGTATCAGATAAACAGCTAAACAAGATGTTACAGATTTAATATAAACAAGAATGAACTTCACTGGCCTTATTTTTATGTTTCTAAAACTAATAGCATCATGTTTATAAATGCCCAATGCACAAGTATCTGTGGCCCTTGAAATTAAATCAAATTATTGTCTGTTTCTGAGAATCAGCACCACTGCAGGAACATCCTGGGTAGAGAATGGATGTCAGACACAAGAAGTTCCCCTCACTTTGAGCTGAACATTTTGCAGACAAGAAAAGTTTTAGAACTAGAAGTCACACCGCAGGGGAGGTGTTAGTTACATCTGCCCAGGATTTTCCTGGAAAGCAGTCTGACTTCCCAGCTGCAACTGTCCAGCTCTTCCACATGTTCAGGTTTAGGGTATGAAACGAGTACACGTGCAAAGAAAAGTCTTAAAAGTACAGAGAAGCCTGACCTGAGCGTGGCGCCTACGAGTGCCTTGCCAGGTTACTTACTGTCGTCCGGCAGGTTGTTCTCCCGCTCCTCTCTCTCCATCTGCTGGCACCAGCCTTCCATGCGGTCTCGCTCTGCCTGGAGAAGCTTCAGAAACCAGTGGCCGTCCCGGTGGCACACTGACCTTTGAACGGCCTCTAGCGGGTCTTCAGTGATTGAGTCAATCCAGGGGTCCGGAGGCGGCAGAATCGAGGGGTCGAAGTCGGCGTCGAAGTCATCATCGGCTGCACAGGCGTGGTAGTGGTTTCCTGAGCCCTGGATGCTGACCGTTGAGGTGCTGGCATCCCGGGAGAACTGTCTGGCCATGGGACCGGGGCACGAATTGTCCTCTATAGACTCCAGAGAGTTCTCCAGATTGTCATGGAAGTCCAGGTCGGCCTGAACTGCTGTGGTCACACTGTTGGATCGAGTGAACCTGCGGAAGCTTGGAGGAATACAGAAGGGGGCTTTAGTTCCAGGATATTTCTTGAACACAACCACATTCTTTTGTGCTTTCTGGCTATGACAATAGAGGGTCTCGTCTCTACCTTGATGTGTGCTTAGAGACTAGAAGAGTGTCAGCTAAGAGCACAGATAGCACATCTTTATTCAATATGGAGTAGTAAAATATATCTAGGGAAATCTTAGAAATGGAACATGTTTAGCTATCAAATTCAGTTGAATGCCCAATGTCCTATCTCTTTCTTAATTCTGTAGTGGCTTGAATTCTGAAATCAAACTAGTGATGACTAAGGACACAAATTCATTTATACCTCAGCTTTCCTAAATTGCTTAGAAATGAGGGCATGTAGGATGGAGTCCAGTCTAGTTTGGAACTACAAAATCACAAAAATCACATTTTCCCCAGGGTCAGCTCTTACCAAGTAAGACTTCCTGAAAGCAAACTTAAAGTGTCATTAGATTCCTTTCAGTATTAAATCTCCTTTCTCTGGTAAGGTTTCACTTGTCACTTGTTTATATAGATTATTGCTTTGTTGATACAAAGCTTTTGGGCAAAAATCAGCTCAGAACTCAGTTCTCAAGTACTACCCTCTGTTGAACCTTTATTATTCCTCCTAACTATCAAACTGATAAAGAGAATTTGCTAACAGACTCAATATGGATATTTTACATGAATATCCATGGAAGCAGCATTGCTCAATGCTACATAGCTCTGGTTGACCCCTACAATGAAGGTGAGCACCTAAGGAGGGCAGGAAGGTTCTTTGTCATACAAGGGGCAAAGGAAGGTGCATACGTGTAGCAATTAAAACACACACAAAAAGTTTCATTGACTCTTGAAGCATGCAGGCAATAAAACTGATAATGTAAGCCCACTGAAACTAGCATCATGTATATAACTCCATACTGTACTTTCTTCTTCAAGAAGGCAATTCCTGTGGTAAAATTTAATTTACTTTTTATTGTGAAAAATATGCATAAAATAAAATTTATCATTTTAACTATTTTTGAGTACATGGTTCAGGGACATTAAGTATATTCATATTGTTGTACCATCCCCACCATTATTTCTAGATTTTTTTTTTTTTTGAGACTAGGTCTCGCTATTTTTGCCCGTGGAACAGCAGGCTCTCATTGTCCGGGGTACCACAGACTCAAGGAATCTCCATCCTCAGCTTCCCAGGTAGCTGGGATTATAGGCGCGCACCACCACATCCAGCTATTTTTTTGGAACTAGGTCTTGCTACAGGCCCTAGGCGGGTCTGGAACCATGATCCCTAGCCCCAGCTGCTTCATAAGCTGAAGCTTACAGGCACGAGCCACCGTGCCCAGCCTTATTTCTAGAATTTTTGCATCTTCCCTAATAGAAACTCTGTGTTCATTAACCAACAATTTCCCATTCATTCCTCCCTCCAGTCTCTGACAACTACTTTCTGTTTCTATAAATCTGACTACTCTAGGTCTTTCATACAGGTAAATTATACAGTAAGTACCTGTTAGTGATTGTCTTGCTTCACTTAGCATGTCTTCAAGATTCATATTTGTTGACTCCATTTACAATAATGGCAGTTCAACAGAAGAAAGGATAAAAACACTGACTTTCAGTGAAGAGTTAGAGCAACACTCCATGCAAAACTGCTACATACACCTTTTTCCAAGTGCACATGAAAATGTGCCAGTATGCCAGAATTTCCTTCCTGTATTGACTGAATAAAATTCATTGTGCACACACACACACACACACACACAAACACACACACACATTTTGTTTATCCATTTATCTGCCCTAAATGTACATGAATATGGGTATACAAAAATATCCATGCTTCCAGTTCTTTTCAGTATACACTCAGTCTATGCTGAATTACATGGTAATTTTGTTTTTATTATTTTATTTTATATTTGTTATACTGTTTCTCATAGCAGCTGCTTTATTCAATAGCTCATGAGCAATGAACAAAGTCCCCATTTCTCCACATGCTTGCTATG
This sequence comes from Uropsilus gracilis, assembly GCA_004024945.1. Lineage (NCBI taxonomy): Eukaryota > Metazoa > Chordata > Mammalia > Eulipotyphla > Talpidae > Uropsilus > Uropsilus gracilis. The sequence goes on along the minus strand of PVHY01012559.1, from coordinate 20,004 downwards.
ATTTTCTTGACAGTACCCACCCTAACCAGTATGAGGTGGGGTATTTTCTTAACTTGTACATGACTTTGTCATGTTATGAAGACTTGCTGGTAAGTTGATTTTTAACAAATGTTTCATACTCAATAGTGCCAAGGATAATGCACTAAAAAAAAAAAGTCCATACAATGTTTAATAAACCAGAATTTTTTTCTCAACTTTCCTTGAGCATCCTATAAAAGTCAATGAATACTGATACTCTAATTCATTAAAAAGAAAGAATGATGAGAATAACTCAGGAGAGCAGCTGATGTGCAAGATTGTAGAAAGACTGAACATCATGCAAAAAGAAGAGGACAAACATTTCAATAAATCAAATATTTCCCTTAGGGAATATATTTCAAGAAAAAGAGTGACTGCATTTGCATCTGTGTTAATTATTAGGATGGTGAAAGTGACCAAATTTATTGTAATTCTGGCCATTCATTTTATGAAGATAACCAGTCAAAGTTGGCCCATCTCACTGTTTGCTGTTTTCAAGAAATTACTTTAGTTAAAGCTATTCTACCTGGTCCGTTTGTATGTTCTTTAGCTCTCATACAAACTATTGAAAAAACAAACATTTAACGTGATAACCTGAAAGCATTATTACTGAGCTCTTGTACTAGCAACTAATTTAGCAAAATGGTGCTTCCAATAGTCACCATTTCTTGGCTGCCGTGGGCCATTTCTGTATTCTCTCTTGATCATTCCCCAAATATTTAATTTCACCTCCTGAAGCTGAGCTTCCACTCCAGCTGCTTATGTGTAGGTTGGATGACTGTCCTTTCAACAGTGGAGTTTCTGGCTGTTCTACTAACACAAAATCTCAAGTATGAAAACAGTAGGCTCTGCTCTCTAAGATCATGTATTGCCAGAGGCATTACATTTCCAAACTTAAAGAAATACTAGTGCCCTATTGTTTTTAATCAGTGTAACCTTGCCAGAGACAGAGTGTCTGTACCACATACAAAACAGAATGACCTACTTTCCTGGGCTTCTGTTTTTATCTCTGAGAAACCCTATTGCCAGTATTCCTGACAGAAGGCTCCTGGCTATGATTCTTGTAAAATATCCACCTTCTTAAGAAGAATTACTTGGCAGTAGATTAATAGACATTTGCAGTTTAGTCACCCAGAAAGAAATAAAAGTTAAGTAAAATTAAAATGGTTTGGGATTAAAAGCGGTGTCTTTGAACTCAAGCAGCCCTGTTCAGACTGACTGTTTCTATCAATTAAGTTCCTTAAGCAAGTGCTTTCTTCTACCAAGAGCTTTCAAAGAATGTTCTGCTCCACAAAACGTTTTATGTCTTTCATGTGCAAAGTTCCTTCTGGGTAAAGGAGACAATCAAGTTGTTATTGTTGTTTCAAGATTTTGATAGGAACACAAAAAAGTCAGTGGATTAATTTCTTTATTTTTGGAAAGAATAAATAAGTTGCTGGTTGCTGGTTAAAAACCCCAAAGCTGAACCAGTGACTTGCTGTTTCTGAATCCAAATTTCCCATCTTGACGCTTCTTCAGTCTTTCATGCCCAGAAGGCACAATATGTAATAATTACAACTTCTGAAAGGCATCAACCAATATCCTGGCCCAGAAGCAGAAAACCATGAAACCAAAGACTGGATCAACCAGTATGGGGCACAATACTCTGTCTGTTCTCACCATGCAAGGAAAGTCACTTGTTAGCATTCACCTCTGCCTTTGCTTTGTGCTTCTTCTATGAAACAAGGTTATATTTCTAATTGGCGGATTTTCTGCTTCCCTCCCATGACTCATCTGGATAGCTGTTACAAATCAACACAAAGATGGTAAATCACAGAGGCCCATTTTCATCTCCCTGTCTGATGGGACTGGATATAGTTCAACAAAATAATTCATGCACAAAAACTAAGCAGAGCTGTTATCTTTAGAACACATATGCATTGGACCCACAAGGCATTGAAGTCTGTGAGACTCAAGTCATAAACTTATTTTTGAGAGATGAACTTTGTCATCCTGTTATAGAATCCTCTGGCCTCTGGTTATCTTCTTTATCCCTCTCATTCACATAATGGTTGCTTTTCAGAGCTAAATCTAATTTCAAAGGAAGAAACACTAGTCCTGTGCTTTTTTCCCTTTCTTTGTAGAAGCCTTTAGATATTTTCCACTAAGCCTCTGTCAAGGTTGAATATGTGTGGGATTTGAAAATTCTACTATTCAAAAGCACAAACATTCGGTGTTCTGTGAAATGGCCCCTTCACTGATGTAAAATCCAAGATGTCTTATTCTACAAAATGACAGATGAAAAGAAGGGCAGGAGGTAAGGAGATTGAGGTTAAGAATTAAATTTTCTTTAAAAACAGGTGGACTCTTTCTTGTTAGTGCCGTTTTCTTGTTAGAACTGTGAGTGGAGAAATGTCAGTGTAATAACATCCTTGTTCACAAACCGGGAAGCAACTTTTCTGCTCCCATTTGGATGTGGTTAGCAACATCCTACTAAGATTTTAAAAATACCTCAAAAAGAGCATTGTTGGTTACTGGAAATCCTCCTTGTTCAGTAATCTTTTACCCAAGATCTCTTTAAGCAAAGTAAAATAAAATAAGTTTTCTGTGGAAAGATAATCTAAATATTTGTAATGCCTTTGTCAAATAAAGAAATCATTGGACCATCATCTGAGAGCAAGTGACCAGCCTGTGGGAAGCACATTTATAGGTATTGGTGTCCATCCCAGCTGTCACTATAGGAACCTTGGGCAGGCATCTCAACCAAACACCCTTGAACTAACTGTGCTACAGAAGGAACTGCCTTCTCTCAGGAACTGAACTTTAGGTCATCTCTTGGTTACAGATCCCAGGTAACTAACAAAAGCTGGGGAAGCCTCACTTACAATTCTTTCTGTTGGTCTGGCTTTGAAGTCAACAGGCTTTGAATCAGATGGTCATTTTTCTTCTTGTAAACTAAATTGTCTTGACAAATATGTAAAAGGAAGAAAGAGAAAGAGAAGAAGGGAAACTGAAAACCAGACTAAAAGAGAGAAGGAAAAAGGAAGGAGAAGAAGGGTGAGAGGAAGGAAAAAGGGGTGGGAATAATGATAAAAGAAAGCAAAGAAAAATGAATGCAGCATATCAGAAATCATGCCAAGTCTCAAGCTTTTGAAATTTGAAACACACAAATGCCACACCTTAAAAACTTAGATGTACTACAAGGAACTATTTGGCTGGGTCATAGTATTGTTAACTTGGCAGAAAAAAGATGTTATTTGTCAAATAAAAGATCAAGGGTGGGCACTAGGCTATGTAGTGCTGCTAGGAAACTGTGAAGAGTGGGGATTTATCCAAAGTGCCTGTGTTAGCAAAGGAGAGATGTTTTGGACTGCCAGGTGCCTTTTTCAAGTCTGTGGTCTCTGTACTGTCAGAAGGTTGTGTCTTGAATTTGATTTTTTTTTAACATCCTGCTTTATTGAAAAGGTACAAATCATCACAGAGCCAAATGTTCACACATTTAAGACACTGATTATCAAAAGATCTCTTTTACAGTAATTGACATTGTGCTAAGGAGAAATCAGTGCTACCTTTCAACCTGCTTGTTCACCTGGTCATAAAGTCCATGAACTTTAATGTGGGAGAAAGGGAGATTTTGTAAACTCAGAATTTTATGGAAATAGAAATAAGTTTGGTAAAAAGACAAATGTATCATGATCTTATTCACTGAGACATTTATTTCTAGAAAAGCGAAACAACTCTCAGCTCGATGATGCTTTCCTCTAACACATATGGTTTTTATGCATCAAAAGACACTATCAAGAAAGGAAACAGAAACCCAAAGAATGGAAAAAATATCTGTAAATTGACTATGTGGGAAGTGTCTAATATCTAGAATCTGTAAAGAAATATTAAAACACTTAATAAAAAGATGAACAACCCAATTTAAAAACAAGCAAAAGGCTTATTAAATTGACATTTCTCCAAAGGGATATACAAAGAGCCAATAAGCTTGTGAAAAGATAATCAGCACCATTGGACAATGGAGATATATACAAATCCAGGCCAAAATGAGGTGTTTACTATTTCATGCCCATTAAGATGACCATAATTTGAAAGAATAGAAAATAAGTATTGGCAAGAATATTGGGAATTTGTGGGAATATAAAATGATGTAGCCACTATGGAATGGAGTTTGGTGCTTTCTCAAAAGGATTATCAAATAAACCAGGTGATGAAACAAAAACGTGTACATGACTGCTTGTAGTAGCTCTATTCACAGTTGTAAAAAGGTAAAAACAGCCTAAATGGGTATCAACAGAAATGAATAAACAAAAATATAGTACAACCATGCAATGGTTATCCAGTCATATAAAGGAAAAAAGTACTGACAGAAGCTGCAACATGAATGAACCTCAAAAACATGCTGAGTGAAAGAAGTCAGACACAAAAGTTCATGTAATGTATGATTCTATTTATAATAAACATCTAGAATAGACCAAGACATAGAGATAGAAAAACATTGTGATTGTTTTCTGGGAAGTGGGAAAGTAGGAAGTAGCAGCTTGATGAGAATGGAATTTCTGTTTAAGGTCATAAAAATATTTAGGAACTAATAGTGGGTGATGCTTGTTCAATATTGTGAATGTACTTAATTCCACTCAAGTGTATATTGTATATTTAAAATGGTCAAAATGAAAAATCATACATTTTATGTATCATCATAATAATTTTTAAAAAAAATCAACCAATGAAATTCATTTATATCAATCAGTATGAAATAGTGTTAAGAGGAAGACCTGAATCTGGTGCCTTAGACTTCTAAGATGCTTCTGCCTCCATGTACGCAGGGGTTGGGACTGAGTCCCTCTCTGGAGGGGGTGTCTCCCCTCTGGTTTACTCTACCCTCAATCAGACTTACACCAGGAATGAAAAATCCAGTTTCTCCAGCTGCAGATATAATGCGGAGGAAAGGAAGTAATAACGGCTCTTCATGCACTCATGCACTCACCACCTGGTGGGACAAACAACGTGCCAAGAACCACTGAGAAAAAAGGTGAAACCTGTGACTGAGGTTACTTGCCAGATTTCTACCCGCATCGTCTCTGGCACTGGGGAATCAAATCCGGGGCCTACAGTAACGTGCAAGGTGAAAGAGGCTCCCTCCTTTACCAATCAATGGGGGAAGAAATCCACAATGATTGGCTGTGGCCCCATGGCAGAACTGCCAATAGGAGAGAGGAGAGGAGCTGGACCAACTACCTGGGGAAGTCTGCCCCAGCAGGGAACGCCTCCACCACCAGCGGCAACCGGTGGCTGGGAGTTGGATTTTCAAACCCAGATATCAGAACCATAAGGCACAGAACCAGCAACATGTGACAGACACCAGAAAGGATCCCAGAGAAGCACATCACATTTGCCCTACAAATTCCCGACATGCTTGGCTTGACTATCTGTCTCAGCTACTCCTGGAGATGAGAGAAGCCTCATCTGTTGCTGTTCAGGAGAGCAAGTTTGTACCCAGGAAAAATGGACATAGTTGCAGGAAAAGGAAAGACGAATGGGCCAAACATGGACCAATAGCAACAGCTTACAGTGAGTGGAGTTGGAGTGACCAGAGGGGCGAAAGGGTGAAAGGGAGGGTGGGGTGGGGAATAAGGGGTACAATACAACCATACAAATGTGACCAATATTGTAGGATAATTGCAAAATTAAAAATATTTTAAAATTTTTTAAAATAAAAAGTGTTGTAACATATTAATAAGTGCAAAAAGTATTTGACAGAATCCAAAGTCTATTCTTGTTCTCAACAAGTTAGGATTAGAAAGGAATAGAGAAGAACGTCAATTAGATAAAGGACATTGAAGAAAAGCCTAAAGTTCACATAGTACTTAACGGTTCAAGACCAGAAACAAGCAAGGAAAGGATACTGATACTCATGACTTCTATTCACCATTAGTGTACTGAAAGTTTAACTAGTTTAATCAAATAGGATAAAAAAAATTTCCAAATGGAAAAAAGAAATAAATGTCTTTGCTTGTAGATAACACAATAATTGACACAGAAAATCCTAGAGTCCATAAAGTTACTACAACTAATAAGTGATTTTAGCCACATTATAAGAGAGAAGACCAACATAAAAATCAATGAGTTGTACATCGAACAATGGACAACTGGAAATTGAATTAAAAATAAGTATTAATTACAACAGCTGGAAAAATATAATATATATGGATAAAACTGACAAAATACATAAAGAGTATTTTTTTTGTTTTTTGGGTTTTTTTTGAGGCTAGGTCTTGCTATTTTTGCCCAGGGAACCTCAGGCTAAAGTTGCCGGTGGTACCATGGACTCACCCAATCCCCAGTCTCAGCTTCCCAGGTAGCTGGGATTCCAGGCATGAGCCACAATGCCCAGCTATTTTTTTGGGGACTGGCTATGTTGCTATGTTGCCCCGGGTTGGGTCTTGAACCGTGATCCCCAGTCCCAGCCGCGACTCCATAGGCTATCGCTTAGAGGCACATGCCACTGTGTCCAGTTTTCAGCTATTTTTGAGGCTAGGTCTTTCTATGTTGCCCCGGGCGGGTCTCAAATCCGCGAACTCAAGGATTCCCAGTCTCAGCCTCCCTTCTAGGCTTGGGATTAAAGCCGCATGCCACAGCGGCCAGCTTATAAAGACATTTATACTGAAAATTATTTAATATTGCTGAGAGAATTTGAAAATGTTCTAACTAAATAAAGTGATACTATGAAGTCGCATCTCCTAAAATTGGTGGACAGATTCAATGTAACTCGAATCAAAATCCAGCAGTTCCCTGGTAAACATTAACAAATTCTTTCAAAAACCCATAAAAAAGAAAAGGACCTAAAACAAGTGAAAATTCTAGAATACTGAAAAAAAGCAGAAGCACTATTCTACCTGATTTCAGGGTTTATTACAAAGCTACTACTGGTATAAAGATAAACAATTAGATCACTGGAACAGCACATAAAATGCAAAAAGAGATCCATATAATATTTGACATTTCATCAAATAAATATTTGATAAGAGTGTGTAAAGAATAACCTTATGCACAAATTAAATTTTGATGATGCTTGAGAGTTAACTAGATATGGGTCATATGATAAAATCAGAAACTGTAAAATTTTAGAAAAAAAATTAAAAAAACTTTCAGAACTTGAATTAACCAAAATGTTCTTAGATATGACATTGAAAAATATAATCCATAAAAGAAAAGTGGGACTTCATTGCAATTATGAATTTCTGGTTTTCAGCTTTATTAAGAGAATCAAAAAAACAAGCTTCAGAGTGGGAGGAAATATTTGTGCATCACCTATTTAATAAAGGACATTGTTTCCAGAATGTCAAGAACTCTCAGCATATGATATAAAAGATAAAGAATTCAATTTAAAGAGGTTTGCATGTACACTTAATGAAATAACATGAAAACATGTTCAACATATTTTTGCATTAGGAAAAAAGGAATTAAAACTACCATAACAGCACATAACTATTACCACATTTATAAATTAATAAAGCCAACCATACTAGATAGTGACAGTAAATGGAGTAGTAGAAACTGTTTCAAGTAGTAGAAACTAAAACTGTCACACAGAAATGTAAGATGTAAGTTGCTACTTGGAAAACTGACCAATTCTTAAAATGTTAAGTATTCATGAAATCCCTTAAGACCCAATTGTTTCACTTTTAGATTTTTACCTAAGAGAAGTAAAAACATATGTTAGACTTGTCCACAGAAATTTATGATAGATATTTACAATAATGCCAGATAAGAAATGCTCTAACTTCATCAGCAAGCCAATGAACAAACAGATATGGTCTAGCCATATATTGGAATCCAACTTACAGGAAAGGTTCACACTATTGATATTTGTAAAACATGGGGAAATCAATAATAATGCTAAGAGAAAAACCAGACCTACCAGAGAATTATATACTGCATGATTCTATCTAAATAAAATCCTAAGAAACACAAAGTCTAGGTTTAGTAAAAGGTGAAAGATTTATACAATCTGAAAAGAAATATAAGACAAAAAATATAAGTAATGGCCAATAGGGAAATGGAGAAGGAGCTCGGTGAGAAGGGGGCTGATAAATGTGTCCCCTATTTTGATGGTGGTGATAGTTTCTTCATATAAATATAAATAGTACATTAATATATTAATATATTATATATAATACACATATGTTTTATGTGTATTATATATTTATATACTATATACTATACTAATATATTGATTAAATGTATAGCTAACATATTTATTAACATATATTATACACATATATATTCTTATATATATTGACAACTATGTCTTAACTATTCAAATTGCATAATTTACACAAATATAGTTTGCTATGTGTCAATTAACTTCACTAAAGTTAAAAACTCATAATATGATATAGAATGGGATTTGAAGAGACAGGTATCTGTGTCCTCAAGTGCCTCCCACTCAATGTCAAGAGGTACTGATTTTTTTCAGGAGCCATTTGTAAATGAATATGAAGAGTATTAAAATGTATCTGGTTTCTTAGATCTAGCAAATCCACTTCAGGAGGAGGAAACTGAAATAAGGAAAAATTGCATAAAAGTATAGTTCACAACATTATATATTATTATTTTGATCTATCTACTTTTTATTTTTACTAAGCTTATACATGCACATTGTTTTAAAATATCAAATGTTTCTATAAGGCAGGTTATAAAAATAGGAATTCCCAGCCCACCTATGTGTCACAGTTTTATATTCCAGAGACCTATGTGTCTCAAAACTATACTCAGTTTTGTACTCCAACTTTTTAGGTTGTTATTTTATTTAAAAGTTGCTTGTCTTAATAAAGACAAAAATTTAGATTCATTTCATTATCACCCCTTCTTCCCATACTTTCCTCCTTGTGCCCCCTCTGGCTCTCTCCTCCCCCCCACACACATAGAAGCACAGGCACACACACTCTCACATGCACACAATTACACACACACAAGTGCACTTCTGGTCTATCCTTATGATATTTATCCTTCTCATTGTACAATTACAATGTAAATTTAAATCAATATTCAGAACTTGACTTTTATTATTACATTATTATGGCCAGGACATGGATCTACCACAATGTTTTATGGGTTGAATCATCGACGTATTCCTGTACGGCAGCAGCGTTGGACCCTCACTCCCCTCCCTAAAATCCATGTTGAAGCCCAACCCCCTGTAATTAGAATGTGACTAAATCTTGAGACAAGACCTTTAAAGAGGTAATTAAGGTAAAGTGAAATCAGTTGGTTAGGTCCTAATTCAGTATGTCTGATGTCCCTATAAGAAAAGAAGACTGGGACACAGGCACAAAGAGAAGACCAGTGGAAATACTAGAAAATAACCAGTTGCAGATCAAAGGTCTTAGAAGAAACCAACCCTACTAACATCTTTATCTTGGACTTTTAGCCTCCAGAACCAGGAGGAAATAAATTTCTTTTTTTAAGCCACCGAATCTGTGGTACTTTGTTACTGCAGCCATAACAAATACCATGCTCTATACTACTACCTGTACATCTTTTTTTTCTTTCTTATGTACTTAGTCTTCAACATTCTTCCAGATGTGTATATCTCCTCTCCATGCACTGTGTGAATCTTCCCAGTGCTTCTGACCACTCTATATCACCATCTCGCACTCCATCTCGCCTGGTCACTCCCCAGACCTGCTGCGTAGTGCAGATTTCCCTTCTTCCTTTTCCTGAGCCCCTCTTTCCTCTTTTCTTGTGCTGGACTTGTTACCTAGATTGTCTTACTTTTTCCTTTGTTTTCCTCTTTTTTTGTACTTTTCTCCTAGAAAATACTTCAAATTTACCTTCCAACTTTTCTATTGGATTTTCTAATTCTATCAGGTCTTTACATTTCCAACAGCGTTTGCCTTCCCATCCCTGGGCTCTCCCCACTGGGTGTTAAAGATGCTCTGTGAGAGATGAACAATGTCCACTCTACTCAGCGAGCCTTCCTTGCCCACTTGGGCCCTCTCTTCTCTCAAAAACAACTTTTTTAAATGCTATTTTATTTTGTTCTTTAGGTTACAACCTCTGTGTTATTATTATTTTTTTTTCCCTTCCTTCTCCCTCCGGTGCCCCTTCCATTCTCTCAAATCCCACTCTGTTGGTTATAAGCTGTGCTGTGTCCATTTAGTCTCTTTTCTATGATAGTGTCTTTTCTCTGGGTGAGGGACTGCGTTGTTGTTGGGACCAGGCGAACCTTGCTGTCAGATTTTCAGTCTTAAATTTGCGTTGGGTGGCCAAGTTACATTCATCCGTGATCTGCCCATGTTTTCTTGCTGCAGGCCGTCCTCTCCAATCCAATCCCCTCTCCATTTCTTCGCTGCTTATCCTTACCGCTCTGGTGTCGGATTTAAGGGGTTCTGCCCCCAGCCAGTGTTGGTCAGGAAGCCTCTCTGTGAGTTCATACTTCTGCGAGTGTCCAATGAAGATCATCTCCTCCGCTTCAGTTTGCCGTTTTGATGTGGGTCCGATTACCCCCTCTTTGGTCATCCTCCTCTCCCGCGTAATGAGGGGAGGGTGTGTTGCTTTCCTTGAACACGTCTCTAAAATGAAGTCCCGGGTCTTGGCCTGGGGAGTGCAGAAGTGCGCTTGGTGACATTGTGTCTCTCGGTTGTTTTTCTGGCCTTACATGCACTGGTTCACTTGGTTGTCCATCTGCTGTGTCCAGCTCATGCCTGTGGGCTAGACTTTTGCCTGGTCCCTCACCCGTTCTTTGTTGGGGTTGGTGTTGCGCATATTGTGGTTCCACTGAGGTTTAGCTGGAGTAAGAAGTAAGAGAGAAATGGAAGGGGCCCTCCCCCCTTCCCCCCCTCCCCCCGAAAAAAAAAAACTTTTAAGACAGGTGTGGTGGTGCACACTTGTAATCCCATTTACCTGGGAGACTGAGGCTGGAGATCACCTGAGTCCGTGGGTTTTAGACAACCCTGGGCAACATAGCAAGGCCTAGGCTCTTAAAACAAACAGAAAACGAGGCCGGGCACAGTGGCTCGTGCTTGTAAGCTTCAGCTTATGAAGCGGCCGGGTTTAGGGATGGCAGTTTGAGTCCCGCCTGGGGCCCTTAGCGAGACCTAGTTCCAAAAAATAGCTGGGCGTGGTGGCGTGCGCCTATAATCCCAGTTACCTGGGAAGCTGAGGCTGGGGATTGCTTGAGTCTGTGGTACCCCAGGCAACGAGAGTTTGTGGTTCCACAGGCAAAAGTAGCCAGACCGAGTCTCAAAAACAAAACAAAAACAAACAAACAAACAAAAAAAACCCAGAAAACAACAACTTTTCACTTTTATTAATATTCCTTTAAACTTCTGGTTCTTATTTTATGGCTTTTTCCCTCACCTCTCTTCATGTACTGATCCTTAATTCTCTGCTTACACCTGAAAGATACTGACAAGCTTACTCACAAGTCTGTGCCTTTCAGAGTACTTTATCTACTAAGATCCTCAGTGTAGGATGACATAAGTGGAATTTATCTTAAAAAAATCTCCGTGTCACTACCTGTGGGCTCAGACTAATAAATTCCCCATTATAGACTCTTCTATACTCATGCCTGGCGGGTATATACTTGACTGTGTAATTTTGAGAGTCGAGTAAGCATGAAACAACTTAGGACGGTGAGAGCAAATAGGTTTTTAATGTTAAGTTTTTTCTATCCATAAGCCTGGGCTATCCTACTACTTCTTTGTATATTTTAAAATTTCTTTTACTAGAATTTTATTAATTTCATTGTATAGATCTTTCATCCATCTCCTTGATTAAGTTTGTTCCCGGATATTTCATTCTTTTTAGCATGATTGTAAAAAGATACATTTGGTACTAAAAAGATCCAACAGGAAGAGAAACAAAAGCAAAAATAAACACGTTGGATCAAATGCATAAGCTTTTGTACCTCAAAAGAGATAACCATAAAAACAGAAAGACAACCTTCAGAATGAGGAAAATTATTTGCATATCATACATTGGACAAGAGGTTAATCTCCAAAACTTACAAAGTACCTACACAATCCAACAACAAAGAAACAAATGACCCACATAAAAACTGGGCAAAGGACCTCAGTAGGTATTTCTCTGAGGAAGACATTCAGATGGCCGACAGGCGTATGAAAAAAATGTTCAACATCACTTAGAGAAATGCATAGCAAGTACACACTGAGACTGGCCCATATAAAAAGCAATGCAATTAACAAATGTGATATTGGTGAAAAAAGAACTCTTATGGACTTATTAGTGGAAATGCAAGCTAGCACAGCCCTTCTGTAAAACCATATGGAAATTTCTCAAGAAAATGTAAGTTGGAAATTCCATTAGATCCAGCAATACCATTATTAGGCATCTATCCAAACAACATGAAAACTTATCTCCACCTATATAAATAGAAGTACTGCCACATCAAGTCATGGAACCACCGTAAATAACTATCAACAGATAAATTGAGTATATAGTCAATGGAATATCACACAGCTGTGAAGAAAGATGAAACAGTGGCATTTAGGACAAAAATGAATGGATGTTGAAATCAGTAAGAAAGTGAAAGACAGGTTTCACTCACCTGCAGAATATACCTGCCCCCCCCAAACCATTTACATTCAAATAAAAGAAGAAACATAAATTAAAACTCAGCAAAAAGAAGGTAATGGTTATTAGAGAGAGTAGGGGATAGAGTGGAGGGTATAGGGGAGGGAGTCACATGGGTTGTGGGCATGGGTTTGGTGGAGGGGGAAAAAGATGGCTTAAGGCAGGTGTATTCTGCTTGTACTTTTTCAGTCATTTTCCTATTTTTAGAGTAATAATCCTGTCCTCAATCATACTAACATTCCTCTGACCCTGACTCTTTGACATAGCTTCTGAAAACAACCACAGCAGCAACAAACAAAAAACAACCCCTTCTACCAGAAAGGGAAAGAGCTGTAACTTCACTCTTCAGATTCAAGGCTTTTTCACTCCTTTCCATCCCTATTGTCTGAGAGTCCACTGTAGTCCATCCCTATGCCTTTTGTGAGTTCTGAAACTTAAATTACATCTTTGATCTGCATCACTGACTTTTGATTTAATTCTCTTCAGTCAGCTAAGTCAGTTATCATTTGTCTAGCTGCTGCCTACTACTATCCAAAATTTGTTGAAAAACAAATGCTGGGCTTTTTCCCTCCAATTATCTTCATTCTTGGCAGTTTATGACAAAACAAACCAAAGAGGCTCTCATTTTCATTTAGTTTCAGTAGGCCCTGTCATCTTTAACCAAAAGTCAGTCTAGAAATAATGTAGATACTCACAGTGGGAGAAATGATAAGTGAGTTTTGATAGATTTGCAGTTTGAATATTGTGCAACCATTAAGAGAAATATTTGCCATGGTTTTCAAAAATGAGAAAACATGTGCTATGTCAGTTGATTTAAAAAACATTAAATTTTATGTAAAAAATGATTTCAACAACTCTTAAAATGTTCAAGGAAAAAGTATGGCCAAAATAAACCTATAGATGGAATTATGTAATTTTACTTCGTTTCTGTAATTTATAAATTATATATATATACACACTATCTTATTTTTATTAGATTATCCAATATTACAGTTTTCACAGAAAAGACAATACCTAAGAAGATATGTAATATATTTATACATATGCAATTTGTATGTTTACTATAAGTACTGTAGGACGTCCTTAATAAGAAGATACTATCTATATTTAAAATACATAGATACAGATATATGTCTCCAACACAGTTTTTTCAACTATTCTAAAACCTGCTGAGAGTTAAAAACTGTCAACAAGCTGCTGTTTTTTCCTCCAAGTAAATTTACATGATACTTTTATGATGAAAACAATATTCTTCCTCTCACTCTTAGAGTTTAAAAGTCACTAAGTGGGTTAATGTAAAAAAGTTTAATTTGAACGATTGTTGAAATACCATTGTCACTTGAAAGAATATGGGAGAGATTCCTGAGAGCCACTTATTTTTCTCACCTTAGTAAATAGAAAGGATTGGTTTACTCGATTTGCTAATTATCAGCTTGAAAGACAAAAAGATCTCTTGTGGATGCCTAGGGAGCAATCAACAGGGTGAGAAAGAATGGGACAGAAAGCGGGAGACTTCATGTGGAGAGCAGTGGTGAGGTAAGTGTTCCTGGGGGGAGGTGTGGTAAGATTTGCCTGCATATCAGCACACATGCCTTGTGGATTCTATGAAACAATGTCACTAGCTGACCTGTGAAAACAGGAAGTGGGAAAGATAGCTAATGTCTGAAGACAAATTTCCTCATCAGCTTAAGAGAAGCCATCTTGTCTTGAAAACCATATGCATTCATTATCCCTGTCTTGGGGCTACCTTGGCTTTTAAACTAGTGACCTTGGGACAATATTTTCTGTGCACAGTCCCCACTGTGACGTGGCCATGGAGAATGAACACCTCCATATGCTAGTGACAGCGGTGTGAGAATGTCATGGCTGGCTGAAAATATACTGGAAGATTTGTAAAAGTCCATTTCAATTTCTCTTTTGGAAGCTTATTAGCCATTTAGTTGAGTTTTCCTTTTTACTAATGAGTTACTGAATTATTTCTTTGGTCTGATTAGGACCGCTCAAGTGTTGTTATATTTATAAGTTGATCCTTTAATAGAAAAATCAGGAGAAATTTGCTGTGTTTGTCTTGGTTCTAAATTGAGTTGTATTCAAAAGGTGATAATGAATCTTTTGTTTTCTTACAGAGTCTTTGTGCTCTGTCTTTTTCTGGCTCTATTTTCTTTCCTTTTCTCACTTTTTTGTTAAGTTAATTTTGTTTATCAGTTTCTTACTGTGAAGGAAGAAATGAATTGCATTGGCCATCCAATGTGAATATAGCAGTCACATCTTTATCACTAGATTATTAAAAAGTAATCCCCCAGCTACCATTAAGTAATATCACATCAACACCAATGTTGATTTTAAGATCCTATCTAACTGAATTACAACCAGTAAAATTATAAAAAGAATTATAATTAAAGATAGAAGATATAAATAATCCCTGACAGTTTGACAATGGATTTCTTTAGGTGAATTGAAAACAATCATCGACATCAATTTAAATGCTTATTTACTTTGCAGAAGTTAACTACAAAGTGATCTTTGAAGAAGAGTATGTTTTGGTAAATTAAGCACCAAAATTGGGTCTACCAGTCCTTTGGAGGCATGAATTTTAAGTAAGTCATTGAATTTACTTTGGAACTGATTATCCTATCATATGCAATAATTCATTGAAAGGGGTTCATTTGAAGTTTTGGGATTGCTAGTATGTCCAAGTAATAAAATACTTAGCACTCCTACAAGTGTCAGGATGTTAATTTGGAAGATAGAATAGTTGACTGCAGGGAAATGTCTGAAGTAAAATTTAATAATTGAGATAATTTTCACATATGTAGAGGAAACGGTGGTGCTTTCTCGAGCCTTCAAACTTTAGAGAGATTCAATGTTGGTACATAATCCAGCAGGAAACACACACTTCCTGTGTCAGCTAATTTTCTGAAGTTTCATGAAATGACATATTCCAGGAAAATACTGAGATTCATATATTTATCTACTCTTGCCCTTTTTAAAATTAACAATCTTTAAGTTAATAAACCTCTAGAGCAGTTTTAGAGTCACAACAAGTTGAGAAGAATGTAAAGCAATTTCCTATGCAGCCTCTGTCACCCACCCTGTCAGCATTCCCCCATCAGAGCAGGATATGTGTTATAGTAGGACACAGCATTACCACCCAAACTTCATAGTTCTTATTAAACACTTTTTTTTTGAGATTAGGTCTCTCTATTTTTGCCAGTAGTGGAACCGCAGGCTCACATTGCCCGTGGTACCACGGACTCAAGCAATCCCCAGCCTCAGCTTCCCAGGTAGCTAGGATTACAGGCGCATGCTACCACGCACAGCTTTGTTTTAGGACTAGGTCTTGCTACACGGCCCCAGCGGGACTTGAACCGCTATCCCCAGACCCCGCCGCGACTCCATAAGCTCACTTACAGGCATGCGCCACCTTGCCCGGCCTAGAGCAAACTCTTAAGGGGAAACATTCAATGAGCTTTGATGGGTACATAATGGCATATATTAAACATTGTAGTATTGTATAGACTAGTTTGTTATCCTAGAAACTGTGCTTTGTTATCCTCTTGAGACTGGGAGGAGGGTGAGTTGAAAAGACTAGGACATGAGACTGGATTATACTCATGCAGGACCTCATTCATATTGACCCCTGTTCATTCAGATGACTGCCACATGATGCTGTTCCTGAGTCTTATAGTGCTGACATCTGATGTTGGGTGTTGGGGTGTTCCAAAAAAAGAAAAAAAAAATGAGACCAGTGGTCTAAGCATCAATTTACAACTTGAAGTGAGAGAGGAGGTGGGGTGTTGGTATGAGTCCATTATTGAAGGGAAAACCCTATCTAAGTGAATAAATAGCCATACTAAGATGGCCAATGTATGAAAATAA
Organism: Uropsilus gracilis; assembly: GCA_004024945.1. Classification (NCBI taxonomy): domain Eukaryota; kingdom Metazoa; phylum Chordata; class Mammalia; order Eulipotyphla; family Talpidae; genus Uropsilus; species Uropsilus gracilis. The sequence continues at coordinate 3,525 of PVHY01012559.1, read as the reverse complement.
GCAAATTAAAATTTAAAAAAACCAAAAAATTAAATAAAGCAAATTAAAATTAAAAATAAGCAAATTAAAATTAAAAAAAATTTAAAAAAACACTGCCTTCGCATACTCAGTCACCTCTCTGCTTTGTGTGGTGGGCAGGGAGTGGCCCCCAACCAGGTGGGCTCTGGTTCACCAGCGTGGGCTTGGTGGGGGGAGGGCCCTCTCTTTCACTCTCACCCCAATTAGTCCTCAGAAGGAATGAGAAGAGAACTAATAATCCATTGGACTGATAGAATGGTGAGGGACCAGATCAAAATATTGTGCACAAATACTAGCAGAAAGCAAGAGAAGGAACTGTGTGAGAAAGACAATATACAATGAACTGGAGAAATGATCATGGACATCACCTGTCACAGAGTCACACCTAAGGCCACACAATGAATGCCAAAAGCTAAGGGCTTATATGCAACTCAAGAAAGCAAGGTGCCCCTTCCCATTCCATGGGAGAGGAAGGTCACAGAGATGGGGCTGCAGCCCCACACAAAGCTACAATCTGAAGGAGAGGAAAGGACCTGCAAAGGCTTTCAGCAGATGCCCTTCACAACAAGGATCTTCTATAATGGATGTAATTGATTGAAGACAGTCAACAAGAGAAAACACTAATAAGATTCCAAATGAGAATGAACTGCTATCCAGTACAGAGATAAGACTTCAATCTACCAACATGGCTTGTTACATTCTAGGATCACAGTCCCTCACTCAAGAAAAGGACATTGCCACAGAAAACAAAGAAACAAAAGACTCAACATAGATCAAAAAAACAAGGAAAGGGGCTGGAGTGAACTGAGGTGTCATCAACAGTTTTACTGTTTTCAGAGTTTTGCCCTTTCCAGATTTCCTTCATAAATCATATAGTTGAAATCAAATAGGGATTTTTTTCAGATTCTTTCACTCAGGAATATGCATTCTCCATCTTTTTTGTGGCTTGATAGCTTTTTAAAAACAATGCATTTTTTGTTAATTAATTAATTTTACATAGTTGTAGCCCCCATATTTCTCCCACCACCATATCACGCATGACTCATCACCATTTTCACTCCTGTTTTTCCTTCCCCTGTTTTACCCCCTTTCTCCCTTCTTTGCTAGGTGTTTCATTTCTATAGTCAACTTGTTAATTTTTACTATTAGTTGTCCTTTGTTTGATTTGTCTAATAGCTTTTAAAAAATATGTTGAGTAAAACTCCATTTTCTCTTTACTCATTTGCCTACTAAAGGAAATGTTGGCTGTTTACAAGTTTTGTAAATTTTCTTTGAAGTTACAATATACATCAGTGTGTAGGATTTTATGTGGACATATTTTCAGTTCCTTTGGGTAAATACCAAAAATTATGATTGCTAGATTCCATGGTAAAAATATTAACAAACTGCCAAACTCTTCCAAAGTAACAAGCATTTTTTCATTCCCAACAGCAATGAATGATAATTTGATACTACTCCTTATCCTTACTGGCATTTATTGGTGTTGATGTTTTAGATTTGGGACATTCTAATAGTGAGTATTGTTTTCATTAAATTTCCTAATGACATATGATGTAGAACATTTTTTCCTGACATGGTTATTTATCATCTGTATATCTTTTTTGGTGAGTTGTAATTCAATTTGCTAAGGTCTTTTCCCTATTTTTAAATCAGGTTGTTCCTTTTCTTATTACTTAGTTTGAAGAGGTTTTTTTTTTAAGTTATTATTATAGTCCTTTAATAGATGTGTCCTTTGCAAATATTTCTTCCAGAATGAACTTACCTTATTCTTTTGACACTGTTTTACATAGAGACATTATCTTAATGAAGTAATGTTATTTCCTTCATAAATTGTGTCTTTGGCATTGCATCTAAAATCATTACCATTGCCCAAGCTTATCTATATTTCTTCTATGTTGTCTTTTAGTAATTCTATATTATTGTGTTTAGGTCTGCAATACACTTTGAGCTAATTTTTGTTATGGAAGTAAGGTCTGTGTCCAGATTATCTTTCTTTTTCACTTGTGGTTGTCTAGTTATTCTGCACTATTTATTGAAAAAATTATTCTTTCTCCGTTGAACTGCCCTTTCCTTTTTGTTAAAGATAGACTGAGTATACTTATGAGAATCTTTTTCTGGATTCTTCATCCTGTCCCATTGTTCTATTTCACCAATACTTCACTGTTTTATCAGTTCAGCTTTAATAAGTGTTTGAATTGGGAATGTTAGTTTAACTTTTCTTCTTCACTATGCTAGCTGATATTAATCTTTTGCTTTTTGTATACATTTTAGTATCTGTCAATATCCACAAAACAACTAGCCAGGATTTTTATTTTGATTGCATTGGATCACTAGATCAAGAGTAAAAGACCGGAATTCTTGTCAATATTGATTATTCCTATTCATAATATATATTAAATATATTTCCTTTATTTAGTTCTTCAATATTTTCATCAGAATTTTATAGTTCTTCTTACATATATATTGTACATAGTTAGATATGTTTTTAAGTATTTAATTTTGGGAGTTATTAATGTAAACAGTAATGTGATTTTTATTTAAAATTTCATCATAAATGAGTATTGGGTTTGGTTAGATGTTTATTCTGCATCTATTGATGTGATCATGTGGTTTTTCTTTTTCTTTTTCTTGAGAGTAGGTCTCGCTATTTTTGCCCGTGGAACCACAGGCTCACGTTGCCGAGGGTACCACGGACTCAAGCAATCCCTAAGCCTCAGCTTCACAGGTAGCTGGGATTATAGGCGTGCACCTCCACGCCCAGCTATTTTTTTGGAACTAGATCTCTCTATGTTGCCCCAAGCGGGATTCGAACCGCTGCAGCTTCCTAGGCTGCCACTTACAGGCATGCGCTACCATGCCCCGCCATGTAGTTTTTCTTTTTCAGTCTGTTAATGTGTTAAATTACATTACTTGATTTTCAATCAATTAAATGTTGAACTAGCTTCACATATCTGAGATAAGTTCCACTTAGTCGTGATATATAGTTGTTTTATATAGGTATTCAACCTGCCAACATTCCGTTGAGAATTTTTACATCGATATTTTACAGTGATGTTGGTCTGTAGTTTTCATTTCTTGTAATGCAGCTCTTTGGTTTTAGTACTAGGGTAAAGCTGTCTTTAAAGAATGATTTAGGAAGTAGTCTTTTGGCTTTTCTCTTTGGAAAGAACGGTAGAGATTTGGTATAATTTGTTCCTTAAATGTTAGGTAAACTTACCAGTTCACTCATCTGGTTCTAATAATATTTGTTTGGGATAATTACTATTGGTTTAATTTCTTTACAGATATGGATCAAATCAGATTGTTTATTTCTTCTTTTTTCTTTTTTTTAATATATATTTTAAATATATATATATTTCACATCATTTCAGTTCCTGGGGGTCACCCACCGCCTCCCCTTCCCACCCGCTCCAGCTGGTCCCCATTTTCCCCTTGTGCAGTTTCATTTGGTTGACCATATATTAGTGAAACCATTTGGTTTCTGTCCCTTTCTATCTGACTCGTTTC
>PVHY01012558.1:0-44094 GCA_004024945.1 Uropsilus gracilis | reverse complement strand
TATACTCCCCTCCCCCCACCTGCAGCATGCACACACCCCGCTCATATGACCTCACACACCTGTAGTCACACCCCCCATGCAGGCCCCACATTCACACCCACAGCTCCACACACTCACACTCCCACTCACACCCCCAGTCACACCCACTCCCAGACTCACACACTGAGTTGAATACACCTTTTTCCCCTCAAAGCAGTCACTCCATGGGCTCATGACCTAATGGAGCGATGCTTTTTCTGGACATTTAGCCAGTGTGTGCCGAGGACAATTCGGGCTGTAGCTTCAAGGCGCTCAACAGGAAAAGTCTCCTGTCAGCTGGATTCCACTGAGGCCGGGGAATGGCTGGAGGAGGCGGCATGGGAAGGCCTGGGTATCGGGCTAAGCAGGGCGACTTGCTGGGCTGGCCTGTCTGGGGTCCCCTCTCTCACCCAGAACCCCATGTGCATTGAAAGACTCTGGCCTCCGCGAGGTGGTTGTTGGGGTGCAGGTGGGGGGAGAATGTAAGGGCAGACTCCTGTGTTCCTCATCCTTTGCTGCATTTCCTATAGCCAGGATCCAGCAAGGACTGCAACAGCCAGTCTCACAGCCCCACCCCCGCCAGCTAACGATGCCATTCGAGCACACAGATATTATTAGTCATCACCGGGGTCTCCAGCCCATTAGGCGTCTTCGAGCCCTTGACATGTCACTGGTTTCTTAATTAGCAGCTCAGGAAGAGCTGAAACCCGTGACCCCACTTCGTCCTCATCACCGGCCTAGTGGCTCTGGCAGGGCACATGCCATAGGCTTTGCAAAGCTCACACCACCAAGTTCATGATCACCCAGGAAACTTCCAAACATCTTTACAAGATGTTCCTTCCCCGGGAGTGTTATTTCCACTAATGAGACCTGAGGGCAAGGCGACCTTGGCTTTCTGGTTGGAGCTCGTTCTCATCCTTCGTCTGCAATTCTTGTTGCCACTGTCTTCACCTTGGCTCGGAGTCTCTGAAACGTCTTCTTGACTTTTAAACAATTTGTTTTGACTTCTCAGCGATGCAGCAGCTCTGGGTGGCGTGTTTCAGGGTAACTGGGTGCCCACGAGGTGGCTCCCCTTAGGGGCCCATCTTCACCCCACACCTTGAGGTAGGTCAGGTCCAGGTGGGGTTCAGTTTCTGTCACAGGGGTTTGCAGTCTAGTGGGGAGGAAACGTGTGTGAGGAAACACGATTCAAGGGGAAAATAACGGATGTGGGAAAGAAGTTTTCACCCAAGTGCTACAGAAAGCAACAGGTGAGAATGCAAGAAACAAGGCCCAGGAGCAGAGGAACTGAAATCTAACAGCAGAGTGGAGGTGACCGGAAGGGGAGAGTGAGGGTGGTGGTGGTGAGCTGAGGGGTTCCAGTCCTAGTGGCAGAGGGTGGCAGAGGCAGTGGCAGAGGGACTGTGGCAGAGGGTTGTGGGGACCTTGGTGGTGGGCTGGGTGTGAAAACATACACTTGTGGGATGTGAGCCTGCACCCCACTGCAGAGAGTGCTGTAAATCGACGTTGCCCCAATACACATGCAAGGGGAGGAAATCTAGAGAAGGGAGATGCGTCGTGGACTCCTCCTGCAGGTGACATGAGGAAAGCTCCAATTCAGCTGCCACCAGGCTGGCCGAGGCTGCTAGTTCTGCGGTTGCTACTATGGGGCCAGCGCCCAAGGTTTTGTACATTAACTGTAGTCGATCACCAGTGTAGCTGGTGCTCCTTCCAGCAGTTTCCTTCTCTGCATTTGACTGTCATGGCCCTGATCGCGTTGGGGTGAGACGCAGCCACCAAGGTGGCCCGTTCTGAGGGGACTAGGACAAGGCACCCAGCTTGTTCTGGGTCCTGCCCTTGGCGTCTGGCTAGAGGTGATGATGACTCAGCAAGTCTTCAGGTGATCGAGATGGCTGCTAGTCCTTATGAGCTATAGGATTTTTCTGAGAAGGTTTGTTCCGTAAATGAGGGCAGTTGGACTTTCCTCCCATCATGCTGCTTCCATCCCTGTTTTAGCTGCCAATTATAGAAACCACTCTCCACCGGCCTCCACGTTCCTACGTTGGTTTCCTCCGTTCTCTGAGTTGTTTGCGCTGTCTTCTTTGCTGGTGGCCCATCTTCCCCCAACTAATACTCGCTCCTCGGTGCTCTGCTTCTGTTCCTCTGCCCACCTGTCCCTTTCAGTCCTTTCCCTGGCTGGAGCCCCCAACTGCAGACTCTGTGTTTGCAAACATTGAAGTAGAACTTTCTTGCACACATTTGCCTGTGCAGAGCGAACCTCTGTACAGCTGTGTTGCTACTACCTGCATGGACGTCAGGATGTCCCAGCAAAACTCCTGTAAGACCCTCTCAGCCAGCACCCCACACAATAGCCTCTGCTCCGACCTCTATCCCCACAGATAGGCTCTGCTGTGGAAGGTGTCAATCACGACGAGTCGCGGCCGAGCAGTTTAATTTCTTTCGCTTAATCACATCATCACATCATGATGTCTAGAAAGTTATCCACATTCTGTGTATCAGTAACTTGTGCTTTTTCTGGGAAGTATAATATCTTTCAGAATTTATTTTCCAGTCTAGTATTGATGGACATGCAGGCTAGTTTCAGTTTGCATCTGCTCTGAATGAAACTGTTGTGAATATTCTCTTTTGGTAAATGCAGCCGTCCTTAGGTTGGGGCCCAGGATTGGGTCATCTTGTATACAGATGCTTAGTTTTTGTAGCTTTCACCACACATTTCCCCAATGTGATTGTACAAATGTATGCACCCACGGTGAGTATAAGAATGTTCCAGTTGCTTCATTCTCCTCACCTCTAAGTACGGTCACATTCTAAGTTGCAGCAGTTTTGGTGGGTACGAGGCATTGATGATTAATGATTGGATGATTAATGAGGCGGAGCTTATACTAGTTAGCCACTTGATATCCCTTGGAAGAGGGCTGTTCATGCTTGTTACCTGCTGCTTTTTAATTAAGTTGTTTCTTTTTGAGTTGTAGGAGTTTATTTCCTTTAATATATATTTTAGATAGGAGTGTCCTATTGCTTTTAAAATTTCCCAGGAGTATTGCCTTTGCCTTCAGCCTGACCCTGAACTCTGCACCCTTTGTCTTTGTTCTCTGTTCCCTCCTCCATGTTCCCACCTGCCTCAGGACCTTTGCATCTACTGTTTTCTCTGGTTGACTCTATTCTTGATGGACATTTAGGCTCTTTTCCTAAGCAACCAGTCTTTCCTTTCTTGTTAATGCCAAGCTTATAGTCACTCCCGAGGTCTCAGCTCAAACTTTACTTCCTCTCAGACTAAGTTAAATCTTTCTATTAGATATTCTTATCCCAAATGTACTCAATCTTTATATTACTTAATGCAAATCCAATAATCGCTTGTGAGATTCTTAGGTAGATTTGTCACCCACTTTCATCAGAAGCTTCTATAGACTTAGGACTGATCTGTTTTGCTCCCCCCCCCCAAACTCTCCCACTAAAAACAGGGTTTGGCAGTTAGAAATTGCTCAACAAATATTTTTGAAAACATGCAATAATGGGAACATAAGCAAAGCAATACTTGACTCAATTTTGTCTACTTCTACATTTTGGGTTATTTTTCTCTGTCACCTCATCGTAAAATCTACAGGCTTGCCAGAAACTGCACGGGGAGCAAAGACTCTAGGATTCTATGTGGTTCTCTTTTATCCTGACTGTGAGACCCTGTGTGAGGCGAGGATGGTGCCACCAGCACAGCTAGGGTGTGGGAGGGGGTGGCCAGGATAAGAAGGGATTGTGGGATGGAAAGGCCAGTGGAAAGGAGGGAAGAGGTCAAAGTGTGGGCAGAGGAAGAAGAGAAAATCATTACAGATGTGATACGAATTTTGCAGAAGGCACTTCAGATTCTCCCCCCTGGTGGCCATGTCTCTTGAGCTTGAGTCGGCAGTGGAGGGAAGAGGGAATCCCAGAAGCACACTTGCACTTACATGGAAATAAAAATAACACCAAATTTGCTGACTCTCGTGGCTTGGGAATTCCAAGGTATTTTTGAGCCTTTTAGGACTTGTTCAGGCATTTATGAGTCTTTGGGGGTTAAAATATAGTCCAGGGCTGTTTCCAGTCAGAAGGTCAGTTGAGTCCAATGATACTCAGTCCAAAACTGAGGAGGCTGCCTTCTTGGGAGAAAGACAGTGTCCTCATCACGGAGTCCAATATCTGGGTGCTTGGGTGGAACATGCTTGAAGTGTTGAATTCCAGCATCGTGTTCTGAGCAGAGATGGGAGGGTGATGCCAGGAGCTTTAAACACCTGTGAGGAACCACTAGGCCAGCTCATGTCTTAGGATCCTTCTGTGTATCTATAGTCATGTTGCTACGTCCGGATCTTCATGGATGCTCTGCTGCTTAATAAATACAGATCTATTAAAAGTATCATTGAATCCATTGACTTGAATCCATTGAATCCACCGACTGCCATTTAGAAAAGCTTTTGCTGTTTAAATTTTATTAGCATTTTTTCTTCAACTGCAGTAGAATTGCATTGTAACACTATATGGTACAGTGTGTGTCCATGAAAATCAAAAAAATGTGTGTATAGTCCGTAAAGTTTGTCACTAAAATGTACTGTTCTTTGGTAGTGTTTTAAATGGAGTCAGAGGAAACAGGCCCTGACAGCCATGTGGAAGGGTTTTGGAAATGTTCTGGGGTTCAGATCAGGACTGTGTGCGGGCAGTTGGAGCAAGCTGTGAGGAAAACATGTGGTGCTTCGAAACGTTTTAAACAAGCCTTTCTTTTGGTCTTCTGCTTGAATGCAATGATTTATTTTCCATTGAGGGGACATTAGTTTACCACATTGTATATGACAGGGGGAGATAAGCTATGTTCTTCAGACACATGGCACTACAGCACACCTGCCATGACAGCTGCCCTAAACCACTGGGCCCCTTCCCTCTTTGTTCCACATGCACCCTTCCTTCTAGTAGCCTCCATTCTGCAGCCAGATTTCTAGGGATTGTGCTGTTTGGTCTTGTCGGTTCCCTTGCTTTGTTCTGTGTCCCACTTGAGTAAAACCATCAGTGGTTGTCTTCTCTTTGTGACTGATTCCTCATAGCATCATCCCCTCCAGTTCCATCCATGTTGTTGCAAATGGTAAGTGTTTCATCTTTGTTTGCAGAGGTCACTTGTCTGTCCAGCTTAGGTCGTTTCCTTGCTTGGCCATTGCAAAGAGTGCTGTGGCGAATACGGAGCACCGCTATTCATCCCTCCAAATGAATGGTTTTGTAATGCAACAATTTTGATGCCCGGAACAAACCATTCAATTGGCAGCTTAAAAAAAAAGCCCTTTTATACCCGAAAAGTTTGGGCACCATCTCAGTGTGTTGAGCACAGAGCATGTTTGGGACTCGAGATGTGCACGTTGGTGTTGAAGGGTTGAAGAGGTGGAGTTTCGGGCAGAGGGGCTGATCTGATGGCTGAACTGCAGAGGATCTGAGTCTCCTGATCCCCAGGAAGGGGTGGGTCAGTTATCCTGCTGCTCTTCATGGCCATGGATCCCGGGTGACTATTTCTGCCTGTTATGTGTCTGGGTCTTTGCAATTGGGTGTTCTCTCTTGACAATCACTTCTCCAATCAACCACTGTATATTTTATTCTATCTATCTATCTATCTATCTATCTATCTATCTATCTATCTATCTATCTGTCTGTCTGTCTGTCTGTCTGTCTGTCTGTCTGTCTGTCTGTCTGTCTGTCTGTCTGTCTGTCTGTCTGTCTATGTCTGTCTATTATCTATCTATCCATCCATCCATCCATCCATCCATCCATCCATCCATCCATCCATCCATCCATCCATCCATCCATCCATCCATCCATCCATCCATCCATCCATCCATCTATCTTGAGATTCTGTCTCACTATGTTCCCTGGGCTAGTCCTGATTCTGGGGACTCAAGCGATCCCCACCCTCAGCCTCCCAGATAGCTGGGATTACAGGCGCCTGCCTCCACACCTGGCTGCTTTTTTGAGAACTGGGTCTCGCTATGCTGCCCGGGGTAGTCTCGAACCTGCGAACTCAAGCGATCCCTGGCCTCTTGCCTCCCAGCGCTTAGATTATAGGTGCGCGCCACCACACCCAGACACTGTATATCTTAGAGCTTAAGTTGTAAGCAAGAGGATAGCATTTGGTTACAGGGCCCAAGGAAGACTTTAGGAGCAAATACATGTTCTAAACAGAATGGTGTGAAGGGCTTCGAGTGATTTCCTTCGAGATTGCTGCAGGGTGACTTTTGTGACAGCCCAACCTGGAGGGGTCTGGCTGCCTTGTCCCCAGGCAGTGAATGTTCTAGGAGCAGAAGCACACTGGCCCTCTCGCCAGGGCAGTCTGACCCAGTCGATCAGCTCTCCAGCCACTGGGAAGGCGAGTGTCCCACCGGAAGTTGGGCTCCTCACTGACCCTTGGAGCGAGTCCTCAGAGACACAGTTTCACTGGGGAGGATCTGATGTGGCTTCTGTAATGCTCAAAAGTTTCTGGAACAACCTCCAACCAGCCTCTACAGCTCTGCTTGTGCTTGCTGAGTGTGTGTGTGTGTGTGTGGGGGGGGGGAGTTGGGTGGAGGGTTCACCTCGTGCTAAGACCCTTTTCTCCCCTCCCCTTCATCCCATGAACCTGAGGGTGGGGGAGGTGGTCAAGAACTCCTCCCTTTATAATGCTAAACAGCGTTGTCTATAGAAAACCCTTTGTGCATATTTAATACATGCAATTTGGTGAGTGTGGACCTACGCACAGGAAACTATGAAAATCACTTTGTAGGTCAGAAGGAGAAATAAAAATACCTGATGATTTCACTCATGAGTAGAGAGAGATGAAAGGGAAAGGACAAAAGTAAACAGAATCAGCCCTAGTCATTGAACTGCAGAATTGAGGCTGGGTGGGGGGGCACACGGGGGAGGGAGCACTGTGGACTGTGGAGGACAAGGGGAGCCTTGGTGGCCAGGATGGTCAGTTGTACCCCAAGGGGGGTGACCTTGTAGTCCTGCATTGTGTCCAGTGTTGGAAACCAATGTTGCCTCAGAACAACAAACAATTACAACTTAAGAATCACCCAGTGATGCTAAGTATAAAGACAGACTGGAAACTACTTCTATTATGATTGTGTGTTCATCCCTCTTTGGTATAAACGTTAAAAGGTTAACTACATATGATGGTCATAACTCAAAAATTGGTTAATGAGCACACAATAGACAGAGATATACACGATGGTTTACACTAGCATCATTATCACACTATGAGGTTATGTAGTCATTAATTCTGATTTCTTATGAGGGACTATTCTATTAGATTGTCTCCTTTTGTTACTCAGGTCACCCTGCTGGAGGAGCAGAACCCTTCTCTCAGTTTCCTATGCAGGCTGGGCTGCTTTTCTCTCCATAAACAACAATCGCCCAAGAAAGACTTGGAAAGGGAATGAAACAAAAGAAGACAAGATAATGCAAGACAAAATCTAAGATGGTTTCTTAATGCAATGTGGTCCTATTTCTGTTCCTATGGTTCAAACATTAAGGGATTTTTTTTTTTTTTAGATTTAAATAAATCTCTCCTGGAAGATTAAAGAGAATTTTCCAAATAAAATAAAATGTACAGACTCAGATTAAAGGAAGCAGCGTTCCAGCTAGCTTCCCCAATGGTTTAGCTAGTGGGCACCTTTGAACCCCAAGACAAGATGGAATCACTTCTGAAGACCCTCATCTTTTCAAGTCCTCTTTCTCAGGGATGCCAGGACTTGGGGGGTAGGGACCCTCTTGAATGACTTCTTCAGCCTCTTCAGCTCACTAATCACACTGATTTGCACATGCACATGGCTCTGGGAGAGACTCAGTGCCCAGCTCAGCAACTGCCATCTGCAAAGGACCAACGTTTTCCTCCCTTCTGGAGTTTTCTTTTTCTCTGAAGGGTAGACTTGGAACCCTAACGTCAATGCAGCGAAACTCAGGAGAACAGAGGAGCCTGGAAGCCACAGTAAGATGTCCTTCAAGGGAATCCGTCTTTATTTGGACTCACATGGAGATCTGAACATTCAGAGACTTGTTTACCCACGAGGGCTCCGATGTGAACTATGTTACAATCAGGAGGCATCTTCTGATCTCCAGAAGCACATGTAAGTTCTGGGTCACTCACCTTCCCACGGCGTCCTCAGTTTTCCCAGAACCCTGGCTGCTCTTCGCAGGCCTGTAGGCAAACCACTTCCTCTGGATGTCTGCCCCTGTCCCCTGCTTGTCACAGGATCCCTGGCGGCCCTTCCCGGGCACTCCCACCACTCGCCACCGCCTCTCCTACCTGCTCCCAGAGTGATTCAACCTCACACTCCTCTTCAGGAAGAAGAGCAGAGGGGGAAAAGCACACATTGCACTCATGGGTTTTCTGGGACAGCCAGAAGCTCAGCGTGCTTCATTTCAGGGAGAGGTGAGCTGTGATGTTCTCTCTTCTCAGCAAAATGCTTCCATGCAGCCTTTCCACGAAGGTCCGGCCACCCTGCCAGGACCTGGAGCCACTTCAAATGGCCAAGGGCAGTCCCCCTCACATGGGGCTGACTTTCCCCTTGAAGCTGCTCTCTGCTGTGACTCTCTGGAGTCTAGAACTTTCATCCTGATCTTCCTTGATGGCTGTGCACTCGATCACCTCAGTAGGTATCAAGGTTCTCTGGTTACCTCCAGCCTATCTGTGACGCAGGCAGGGGCCGTAGTATTGGTCTAGAGGAACAAAGTAGTCGCTCTGGAGCCCATGTGCCTGCAGGAACTCGTGGTTACTCACTGTGCGACCACAAGTGAGTGGCTCTGGGTTGCAACGTCCACGACGGGGTCCTGCTAGCAACCGCTCGTCCGTCATTGGAAGGAGTCTATGGTTTATATGAGGAGTTTAAAATAGTTTAGGACATAGTCACAGACCAGGAAATGCTCATTAGCCGTCAACATAGAAGGAAATTTAATTACATTTATAAACTTCCACTGAGTCTGCACCATGCCAGCCCAGCCTCGTCTCTCATAAGCTGCCAAGTGCTGCTGTTGCTTCTGGGGCCACATCATGAAGAGCAAGGTTGGTCCAATGACCTGACCTGAAGAAGAGATGCACCCTGGGTGGACACTGTGTGGAAAAGCATGCTGGGAGGCAGCGACTGCTGTGGTGTCAGCCTTCTGCATCTTCACAGCCCAGACAAGCAGAGATGGAACAGAGGTCTAACTCATCAGTGTAGCCAGGCCCTTCCTGAGTGGTCATAAGATACTTGGCTTGTCAAGGCCATCTCATTTTCACTGGGTATTTTGTTTTCAATTTTCAAGGTTCATCTATACAACAAGGGGATCACAGTCATCAATCATAGCAAAGGACGCCGATATGCGTTTTGACAGTGAAGGCATTGTAGTTCAAGGCAGGTAGAATGGATTTCTGAAAAAATGATTCAAATATGTATTTTGAAAGAAAAAATCACTTTTTATTCCATTTTAGGGTTTTAGGATTCGATGGCATCAAATTCTTGTTTGACTCTGGGGACTTGCTTTTCTTTTTATTCCCAACCCCTTCTGTGTGTGCACAAATCAGACATTCATACCCCTACATTCACTTGGTTAGCATTACAGCTTTCTGGGGGCTGTCATTTTTACTGTTACCCTAAGAGACATTGGAGGGAGGGGATGAGGGGAGAGTCAAGGGAGGAGACCCTTGTTTGTGGGCAGAAGCAAACTACAAGCAGAGCCAGATCAAAAGATCATCCCCAAGTATCACCATCCTGCGGTTTCCAGAACATTCTGAGAGTTCTGATGTTTCTTGTCCTGTGTCTCCTCCAAGTTCTCTGAGATTTGATTTTGATCACTCAGGTTGCCTCTGGCATGCACTTTTATATTCTAGGCCAACGCTGTCACAGGGAAAAAAACCCTAAAAATGCTAAGGAATTCCTTTTAGATCTCCAACTCTCTTTGATTGAGTGGAGGTTTGAGTGCATCTTTCTCTGATGAGGCATTCCCCATGGGTGAGCTGGTCGCCCATGGGCCTCTGGGTCATGGAGCAGAGCTGGGTTGACATGGAGAGGAGACTCTGTCTACAGTTGGTCTGATCAGTCTCACAGGGCCAGCTCTTTCTCAAGCCTTCTCTGTGTAGACACACCTGCCCTGGCCTGGGAGGCCCAGGTGCAGGCTGTTGCTGGCACCTGTCATCACCTGTAAAGAGTCCCTCCCTCCCTCCCTCCCTCCCTCCCGTTCTTCCTCCTTCCTTTCCTTCCTCCTTCCTTTCTTCCTTCAGAAATAATAACATCTCAGTGCTGTGATTCTGTTTTGAGCACAGCACTACAGACACAAGGAGTACTGAGTCACCACCACACTCTGTGATCAGAGCACTTTGCAAAACGGCAATGATGGTCCTGGAGCTGAAGTGTAAGAGAGAGTTGTCATTCCCCAGGCAGAGTAGATGGAGGAAAAGATTTCCAGTTTGATGGAACAACGGTTGTTAAGACCAAGAAATGTGAACAGTTTGGGAACATCCCAGTGAGACAGCTGAGGGGGCTAGGAGTGACGTTGGGATGAAGAGAGGACCATGTGTCAAGAGGAGTGCATGAGGGAGGCCTCTTCTATTTCAGTTCCAGCATCAAAAACTCAGTAGAGAACAAAGAGCGCTTTGTAGGCTTTGAAAAATACAGTGGGTACAGAGAGGAAGGGGAAAGGGATGCAATGGGATGCAGTGTTGGTGGTGGGTAAGCTTATACACATATCGAAGTGTGAAACTGTCTGCCCCCAATCAGGATAGCACAGTCAATCAGTGAAATGCACTAAAAATAAACTCAGCAGATGCTTCTGCTTTGGCTAGTCAGCTATTCAAGGGGGTGTCAAAGAGGAAGGTGAGAATGGACCATCTAGTCATGGCAACTGTGCTTTTGAAGACACAACTTCAAACCCTTTGAGGGAATAATTAATGTTAATTATTAATTAATGTTAATTCATGTTAATTCAGGGTAGTTTGAAGTTTGAGCTTACTCTTAACGTGGTTTGCGTTAAAAGGTAAACTAAGGTATACTAAAATAGTTGAGAGTTCATCTTAGCAAAAAAGTGAATTGGTCAGTGCCCAGTGGATGCAGTTGGGGAAATTCTGAGAGAAGCCAAGGGGAAGATGTGTGCAGAAAAAGCAAAAAGGCAAAGAAAGGAAATTGCTTCATTGACTGGTCCTTAGAGCTTATTTGGTTGGTTGTGGTTAATTGTCCTTAGCACTGAATTACTGAATTTCATAACCTGGAAACTTTTATGGGATTAGATTTGGGATTGATTTCATACAGCATATCAGTCTCATGGTTACCTTATTTAATTAATTTATCAGTCATCATCATCATAATTATCATCATCCTCATCATCATACAACCCACCACGACCACCACCACCATGACCACTTACTGACCTTGGGTGATAGAATTTAGCTCAGGACCAGGACAAGAAAATATCAGGAAAGGTATGTGAAGAAAACACCATCCTCACCTTAGGAGGCAGACAGTCTCTTGTCTGATTGTGTATCACCACAGGAGGAAGAAGAGAACGTTACCTTGGTAACAGAGTGAGACATGATAGGAAGATCCTGCATTTCTCTTCCATCCTCTGCCATTTCTCTTCTGGCAGGAGCCACTGCTGGTCTGGACTTGCAGCTCTTCCACATTATCTCCCTGCCTCTGGTCTTGTCTAGCTGTGCTGTCACCAGCCCTATAGCCAGAGCAACCTTTTTAACAGGCAGATTTCATCACGATGCTTTGGAGCTTAAAACTCTTGAATAGAGAAACCCAAACAAAAGGATAAGTAATAGTAAAAGCTAAGAAGTTGACAATAGAAATGAAACATCCAGAGAAGGAGGGAGGTGAAACAGGGGAGGGAAGAACATGAGGGAAAACGGTGATGGGTCACAAGTGATACAGTGGTGGGAGAAATATGGAGACTATAGCATGATTTCCCTACATGTGTAACTTTAGCACTAATATTGCTGCTAAGAACACAAGTTAATTTTCATTTTTTCATCCTTCAGGATGATTTTCCTTTAGCCACATAAACTTCTCATTTCTATCCACCTAGAAAATATTGTTGAACCTTTAAGAGCCAGCTCAAAGTCACCTTTTCCAAGACACTTTCCTTGATGTCTCTAGGGACAATTGAGTTTATTCCACTGTATTCCCACAATGCTTTGCTCCTCTCTGTGTGAAAGCATTAAGGTGTGTAAGTAAACTAATATAAGACTGGGATTTCAGGATAACAGGGTTTGTAGTCTGCTCATCTGTGCAAATATGGGTACAGAGTTGGTATTAAATAGTTCTTAAATGAGTGGAGCACATATAGTTTGAAGATAACCTCTAAGGATAAACACCAAAGAAAAAGTTTATTTTTGTGATGAGAAAGTCATGTTTTCCCCTCCTGAGATTTCCTTTCCTATTTACTTTTGTGGGGTGGGGTGGAAGGCTAAGATGAGAGCTAAGATGGACGAGGAAGGGAATTTGAGAGACTAAAGTGTAGAGTGACCGTTGAAAGAGAAGAGAAGTGAAATAAGGGGCTCCCTCTTTGCATGCATCCCTTTCAGGACTACAGAGACGTGTGTCCCCATGGATTCTGAAAAAGGGAGATGGAGTTCTCAGCGTGTCCATGTGGTGGGACAGTGTGTGCGTCCGTCCCGAGCCACGGGAAGAGAGAACACGAGAGGTCTCCCTGTACAAAGTTCAGAAGGAGCCTGGGCATCCACACTCCAGCTGTCTCTCCATCTGTTTATTTTCCTTTTCATGCTCCCTCCCATCACTTAGGAACCTTTCCTTTCAGCCCGTTCAGCTGAGATCATTGGAAAACATAACCTTGGCAACTCCAAAAAGCCTCTGGGGTCCATTCAGCCTTCCATCGCTCCCAACCCAAGGGCTCTGAGATGTGTTTTACTGAGAATCAGTGTCCAGTGGCTTGGTTTTTCTTTTATTGGCCATGTGGAAAGATGCAACTTTTTCAACGGGAGGACTTTCTGCTGGTGATCACCCTTGTGCGTGAATGGTCAGTCGCACTGTTGTGACTAAGGTGGGGGGGGGCAGGTAGAGAAGGCGATCTGGTGCGAGTCTTCCTACCCTTACCATGAACAACAGCCGGCAAGAGGACCCTTGCAACATGCTCTGATCTGAAGGGAGCAATGTCGTGATGGAGGCAAGAGCACAGGGACTTGTTACCTCTGACAGTGATCTTTCCCGAAAGCTAAACCTTCCACTCTGCCTGTCTCATTGCAGACTCTTCCTGAAAGGATGGGGGGAGAGGCTTGGGGGTGATTCTTTCTTGTTCTGGAATACCAGATCGGTTGCTCCTCTTTCAGGGCTATAGTTCTGGAGGGACAGAAATGGGGAGTGACTTGCTGGAGTGGGGACAAAAACTGGAGACACTGTGTTCAGAGTTGATGATCAGGGGAAAGGGATCATTGGCATCAGGTGTATTAATCCCCTGTGGGGCAGGGGATTAATCCCTGGTGGGAGGAGGTTCCAGATAGAGATCAGTAGGTTTCCAAGGAGATGATGGATGCTGCTACTTCAGGACACCTGCTGTTAGTTTCAGGACAGTTATATTTCAGCCACCTGCTTCTGCCTTCCACCTGTGCCCTCAGCTCTGCTCCCTGAGAGCTCTGAATGGGACACAGTTGCCTCCAATTGCACTTTCCTAGGCATGGTCCATGCTCCAGCCTATAAAAGGTATGTAAGAACTGGACATTAAAACACTCATAAATATGATTTATTCATGGGTCATTTGACTAAAATTCTCCAATTAGTGTGTCAGTTTGATGTATTTTCAGGTCAACATTTTCTTGGTATAACTAGCTTTATATAAACAAAGATATAAAGATTTTTTTTTCTCTTGAGCATAAGTATTCTAAAAGATGGGGTTCAGTGGAAACACTCACATATCCTACATGTGCACATAGCAGTTTTTTTAAAATTGGAGTTGGTTATAGAGTAAGTGTAGGTTTCATTCGTTCGTTCGTTCATTCATTCATTCATTCATTCATTCATTCATTCATTCATTCATTCTTTCAGTTATTTAAAGCACCGTTATGAACTGGTTCCTCTGCTAGGAAATGGAATATACCAAGGACTAAATCAGAGGTTCTTTATCCTCACAAGGCTCTGAGCTAACATAGCACTAGACAATACACTGAAATCTCGATTTTGTCTATGGCACAATATTTTAATACTTTCCATTTTGGGAGCCCAGTGGGTCTTACAGTCTTAGGTACAGATGCCAGAAGGGCACAGCCAAGGAGGTAACCTGACTGACACCTGCCAGACAACTGATGATGCCTGGGGGCTTCCTGGGGTCACCCATTTCCACGGCCATATTGTGACAAAACCTACGGCTGCATGAGCTGTTCAGTTGCCTCCCAGTGCTGCAGCTGTTCTAGGCAGGATCTGTGGTGTGTTGGCCAGTAAATGCTTTGTGTCATCTGTGCAGTGTCTGTGGAGGGGCTCGGAGGACCACCTGGCCAGAGGTAGCCTGTTCTGCATCAGGGAGGAATCCTGGCTTGGTCCTGCTGTCTTGTTTACCAAGAATTGCCTGCACAGCCTCAGCCGGGAGAACAGCAGCAGCACTGCTGGCAGCTTTGAGTCACTCTGCAGAGAGTTTCTGGTAATTTTCCTCTGTGAGAAAAGGGGCTCCTTGCCAGTCTTAGCCTGTGGTCCCTCTGCTGTCCTCTCCATCTCAGCTGATGAAACAGGGCTTTTGATTTCCTTTTCCGTTATTTTCTAGGACATGAAATCACTAGGGACATGAGGCTAGATACTTTCAGGTTATCCCAGGCAGCCTAGAATTATTCATAGAAACAATAATATGACTCACCAAGTCCTACAATGCAGTGGTAACGGGAGGCACAGCGATACACCGATGCTGGTAAACGCGTTGCACAAGTGAGTTTGTGTGTATCTCTGTGAAAGTGCATTTTCTCCTCCCAGAGTTTGCATCAAATAGGAAAGACGACCATGTTTGTGCATCGTCTCTGCTTCTGGACTAAAAGTGAAGCACCGTTCAGTTCATGGCCAAAGAGAGTTTCTCTCCAGTACATTTCTGGGGCAGGGTTTTGTGGCAATCTGGGTCTGCCATCTTGTCTTTATAAGCCTTTGTTCCGATTACTGTGGAAATACCTCCTGGGAGAGAGAGTAAAATTGTGGGGGCTTAGGATGCCTGCACTATACCTCCTGTGTTAAGGCACCACACCTCCTGTGTTCTAAACTTGTGATTTTGCTGAGATTCATGGTCATTGGAGTCTTGGAAACTGCAATTCTTTTTTTTTTTTTAGATTTTTTTAAAGGAAGTTTTACACCCTTGCTAACATTTTGACAGTACAGAATCTCCCCCTTCAGTTATTGTTAACCACGACCACAGCACCCACAGTTCTCCAGCATATTGTGCTCTTCCACCACTTTGCAACATTCCCCTCCCCCTCCATCTCTTCCTTTCCCCCTCCTTCTAGGGGCTTTAGATCTGTGATCTACTTTCAAGGGTTGATTTTAATATTTGTCTTTTTCCTGACTCTTTGATTGGTATATTCCACTTATAAGTGACACCATCTGGTATTCATCTTTTTCTTTCCTGCTTATTTTGCGTAGCATAATCCCTCTCAGCCTCATTTACCTTAGGTGGCATGAGTTTATCTGTTTTGATTGCTGAGTAGTATTCCATCGTGTGTGTGTGTGTGTGTGTGTGTGTGTGTGTGTGTATGTATGGACTACATCTTTTTGATTCATTCAGCTGCTTTTGGGTTTTTGCATTTAGGCTGGAAAACTGCAATTTTAGGCAACACAGTATCTAACAAAGCTACCAGCATGATAATATTTCATTCAACATTGACTGGGATTTTCTTCTCGTAGTGTTATCATGAGATGACATTGAATGAAATGTCATTATTTGAGAAACTACTGCACCCTCTTTCAAGCACACAGTACAGGGGTACTATATCTTAAATCCTGACTCTCCTGCCTTGGAACAGGGGAGGTCCTGAACATCTGAACAAACTTTTCTTGGCAAGTGGATTTTTTAGAAAGAACCTTGGTTTGGTCCTAACAGCCAAAAGCATGTTCCTTAGAGAACTAGCTTCCCACCAGGTGGAGAAAGCTTTCTGTGCCACCAAATAGCTCCAAGGAGAGAAAGGAAATGAAGATGTGGGCTGGCAGAGACGCCCCCCCACCCCGGCCTGCTGGACATAGTCAATAATAGCACTGAAAAATGTTCTGCCTCAGTCAAAGGGCAGAGCTGTGCTCTAGATTAATACTCTTATTTTTAATTTATTGATGATCTATGTATTTTCTTACATTATCGTACACTCCATAGTTCTCCCACCACCATATCGTCATGACCCCTCTGCTCATCCCATCTCTGATTTTGCCTACCCTCCCTCCCTTACTCTCCCTTGCTCTCAGCTTCTCTATTCTAATAAATTTTGAGAGTTAGTTGTAGGTTAAATAAGGTTAAACTCAACTTTACTGAAGCATAAATTTTCTTAAAATTCAATGTGATTATTTAAAATGTATAGCTAGTTATGATTTGGCAAATATATTCATCTATATGCACCCAAATTATGACACAGAACATTTCTATTACCCCCAAATTCTCACATGCAGCTATTAATAATTTTTTTTCAGAATAGATGAGTGTTTTCACTTCTACAATTTGATTTCAATGACATATAATTTGTGAACTTTTCAATCTGATTTCCTGTGCTTCATGTATAATTTTGATGTCAATGTCATCATGTATCAGTAATTCATTCGCTTTCAGTCTTCAGTATAAATATACTGCAATTTTTAAATGTATTCACCTATTAATGGACATTTGAATTGTTCCAAGTGTAGCTGTTATAAGCATGTATGTGTAGGTCATTTTGTGGACACATATTTTCATTTTTCTTGGGTAAATAAATATTTAGTGTAGAAATGCTTAGTATTATGGTATTTGTTTAATTGGAAAGTGTCACTTTTCAAGGTGGTTGTATGATTTACATTTTACTAATCATATGTGAGTTGCAATTGTTCTAACATTTTTTTTAATTTTAACTATTTTTGTTATGTATCTTATTGTGAATTTAATGTTTTATTTGAATTTTTCATGTATCTAGTGATGTTGAACAATTTGTCCTTCTGGTAATCTGTATATTTACCTTTGTGAAGTATGTGGTCAAATATTTTGCCCATTAAAAAAATAAGCTTATGCTCTTTGTTCATGCAGTATTGTTTACAATAACCAAGTTATGGTTAACCTAAGTGCCCAATAACGTATGAATGGATAAAGAAGATGTGGTGTATGTTTACCATGGAACACTTACTCAGCTGTTAAAAAAATAAAATCGTGCTCTTTGTGAAAGCATGGATAGAACTGGAGGGGCTTGTGCTAAATGAAATAAATCAGAAGAAGGATGAATACGGGGTGATTTTACTCAAATGTGGAATTTAATGAAGCAAAAAGGGAACAAAATTATAGCAAAATGATCCCTAAAATATGACCGCAGAATTGGGATCACAAGAAGGGTAGGCTGGGGGTGGAGCTTGGGGAGGAGTCCAGGGTGGTGGAGGATGTGGTGCTTTGGAGTGGAGGGAGTTTGGCACAGTAACATCCATGAAGGGTTGTAAACTTTTGTTGCCAGTCATGTAGACTTGTGTACTAATGTTGCCAGTGTTAAAAAAAAAAAAAAGCTGAAATTTGAAAAAAAAAAAAAAAACCAAAATCCCACAGCTGAATTATGACAAGATAACCAAATTGATTTATTTTTTGTTCAAGTATTGCCACATTATAACAGTACATAAGTGTCAGGTGTGTGTCATTGAAAAGCAACGTGTAGATACTATATTAAATTCATCACTTTTAGGCTGGGTGTGGTGGCCCACGCCTGTAAGCGTCAGCCTAGGAAGCCGCGGCTGGGGCAGGGATCGTGGTTCGAGTCCTGCCGGGGGGGGGGGGCACGTAGCGAGACCTAGTCCCAAAAAAATAGCTGGGTGTGGTGGCATGTGCCTGTAATCCCAGCTACCTGAAAGCTGAGGCTGGGGATTACTTGAGTCTGTGGTACCCTGGGCAACATGAGCCTGCAGTTCCACAGGCAAAAATAGTGAAACCTAGTCTCAAAAAAAAAGCCCCATTTTATCATTCATCAGATTATTTTTTCTTCATTATTATTTTCTCAGTAAAATTTCTTTTCCTCTAGCTTCCATACTTGTAATAAGTATAGCAGCAACATATCTGCTAAACCACTATTTATGTTAATTTCTACACTTCTGGTCAACAGCGGCCATTTGTTAATAATGGGAGTCAAAAGTTCTATCTAGATATTTAGTCAGAGCCCCTGGCCCTTGCACGGTTTGAGGTTCTGCAGTTTGTTGATGGCATTGTTTAGTTCTCTGGTATCAGCAGTTCTTGTTATAATTAAGAGAGGAATGTTAAACTCCTGAACTATCGTTGTGCATACCTGGAATTCAATCAGACTCAAAGACTCAATTCAATTCAATTCAAACCAAGACGATTCAATCAGCTTTTGAGACTAGGTCGTGCTATTTTGCCCGGGGTAGTCCCGAACCCAAGGACTCAAGTGATCCTGTATTTACAGGTATGTGCCCCCATCCCCAGCTCAATCAGTTTTTGTTTTGCACATTCTTAGGTTCCATTAAGTGCATATACATTTAATATTATTATGTCTTCTTGATAAATTGACCTCAACAGTAGGTAATTTGTATATGTGGCGATTTTTCTTGCTCTAAAATCTGTTTTGTTTCATATTAACACAATCATCGTAACTTTCTTTGAACTATTGCTTGCATGATATATTTTTTTCCATCTGTATACTTTTAATCCACCTATATACTTTTATTTAAATAACGTTTTTGAACAGGCAATATATCATCATTTTTTAAAATCAAAGGTCTGACAATTGGTGTCCTTTGGAGTGTTTCTGAGTCTGGATTTAGGTGGGGCACTTTATTATTTTTTTTCTCTTTTTTACCTCAGTTTTTTTATTCCTCTGTTTCTTCTTTACTATCTTATTTGGACCTTTAGATGCTTTTATTTTAATATTCTATTGTGTTTTTGACTATCATTTTGTATATGTACATATCCTTTTAAAGATTTTCCTAGGAATTACAATATAATTCTAATACTCTATTAAGAATTAGTTTAGTTTTTTTTTCTTTATCACTTTTCAGGATTAAGAAATCTACCACTATAAAAATCCTTTTACTAGTTTTCCTTTATGTTGTTGTTATTATATATATTTCATTTACATACCTTATCTACTTATTCAGAATGACAGTATTCAGTATTCAGAATGACACTTTATGCATTATTTTGAGGGTTTCAAATTTAATTCAGAAACAGAGATGGGGAATAGTGTATTTACTTCCCCTTAACTGGAAATATAACCTCCTTTATTTGTTTAATTCAGAAAAAATATGGTTTTAAGGTAATTAGGTTTCACAGTTGAAGATCAATGGGGAAATCTTCAATAAAAAATGTTTTCATATCTGCAAATATTCCTTTGAAATCTTCAAGCCGTATAGTTTAACTCCTATAGTGAAAATTAGTCAATGTTTGTTTATTTATTAAAAATATTTATTGAGCACTAACTAGGTTAGTTTTTGTACTAGGTTTTGTTTTAGGTGTTAAGGACAAAACCTTCATGGAATTTATGATCTAGGTTAATATGTCCCAAAGTAAAGTTGGGCAGAGAATTTTGATATACACCACACACACAATTTCTCTATAGAATCCTGACTCTTCCTTGTGACTGTTGACCTTGGAAGAACCTCTGAGGAGTGAAGAACAGCTCTGAGTGAGTTGTCTGAAAGAGTGGGGTCAACTGGAAATAGATTATTTTTATTTCTGATTCTCAGCTCTCTCCTTTGAAGGAAGGGGCTTGGAACCCAGTCAACATGGCCAAGACTCTTTAGATTGTGAACACATCTACTAAGTATAAATAGTTTAAATGAATTCATCAACTTGTTTCATTCATAAGACAGTAAAATATACACTGACAATCATTCTCTCCAGAGTTATCTTGGAATAAAACCAATCCTTTAAGGGAAAAGATCAATCCATTTTGTTGGTTGCTGTTATACACATAGGACAAACTCACTTATCAGCCACACTTTGCCTGCTTGCTCACAGCAGCTATTATAGTCTAAAGTGATTCCATTGCCAATTATTGTGACATTGTCTTTCTAACTTTTCCAAAGAACAAAGGTTGAAAATTGCTTGTGAGAGTTATCAGGGCTTCATTTCACTAAGTGTTGGGGTCTAGAAGGAAAAATACTGAGAAAGCTCTTAAAGAGGCCATTTCACTCAATTATACTGTTCACCTGAAGGAATATAGGGTCCTTTTCCCACAGCCAGCTTGTCAGCCATGTGGGAATGTTTAGCCACGTGAAATGCAGTCATTTTGTTCTGTGACACTTCAATTTCTGGAGCTGCCATTGTTGTCATACCTTACCGGTGACTATGACAAGGGACACTGTGCTGACAAATTTCATACCTACCATTAGTAGAGATGTGACAGTTCTGTCAACTATAATTAATTGGGATTTTTTTTCCTCCTGGATTTGTAAGGCAATTGACGTCAGCATTTCTAGGCAGCAAATAAAGACATTTTGGAAGTGGAAAAAAAACAGACTTCATTTTAAAATCAATGACATTTACTCAGGAAGGCAGCCCAGGGAGAAAAACGCAAGCGAGGCATCATTGGTTTCCCTCTTTTCAAGGAGAGGGTGCTTGCCAAGGTTTCTGTGGGTGAAATTTGAGCTTATGGTCTTAGAGGGAGCCCTATGCAAAATCGCTACATTTTTTCTTGCAATACTTAGAGAAAGTATCACAGAGAAAATTCCAAACAGCAATATAATCTTTTGGACAACCCTCGAGGTGGCCTTTTTGCAGCCTTTTTAAATGAGTTGTTTGCAGTTTTATTTCTCCAGGGTTTGTGGTGAACACTCATCTGATTATTTTGACTTTGTGACTCTACTTTACGGTGTTTCAGACAGGTGGGAAGTCATCTGATAAGGAAGCAGGGCTTTAGAAGAGCTGTGTACTGGGTGTATTTGGTGTCATGGTGGGGTGAGGTGAGTAGCTTGTCATGGTGCCTGCTGTGAACAGCTAACAGGGACCTAGAAAGAAATTCCAGTACATTCTAGATTCTAGAACTCAGTAAATACTTACTGAGTTCCCACTATGCTTTGACTAGTGATAGTGGCACTTTCACATTTATTTCCTCACTTAAGAGTATTGTCTTTATTAAGAGAAGAGAGAACCTTTGCAATTATAGGTGAACATGTTTATCTATAAAACATGGTATTGCACTTTTTGGCCCAATGAGATATTGAACAAAGGATGAAAAAGAAAAGGGCACCTCATTAAATCTGAATAGAGCTGCAGGAAAAAAAAAATAGAGTGCACAACATTTTGGGGGATCTGATCTGGCCAACTTTGCAGGATGTTTAACCTGGGACTTCATTTTTTTCTATAGGATGCAGTAAACCATGGGAAACCAACGTGGTATAAGTGTATGCCCATTGAGAATGCAAGGGGGCCAGAGGGCGCCAAGCTGAAGGTAGCTGGGCAACATATGTGACTGGTTATTTTGTCACTTCTTCGAGGTAAGTTTTTTTTTTTTTTTTTTCCCAGTTTTGTTTGTGTTCTGTGATTAAACTTTGCTCAAATGAATTGTTGCTTCAGAAAATTCCTACTTGGCCAGTGACTAAAATCTTCAGACATCAAACTAAAGCCTCAGATTGCTCTTAGGAAGTACAGTTTGATTTCCCGGGGATTTCAAGATGGGGCCAGAGGAAAGCCAGCATTGACCTGATCAAACCCAGACAAACAGACACTCAGAGGTGTCATCACACCTTACTGCAAAAGTTTCCAGAAAATTATGTCTAGATCAGAAGCTAAAGATTGTTAGATTGGGAACTGGAAGACTTGGATTCGAAATCCCAGCCCCACACTTGACTCTCTGTATCTTGGCTCATTTTCTGATTTCATAGTGAATCATGTTATAATTATGTTGGCCAACATGTAAAATGAGATAAATTAGGTCAAAGTTGCTGTACATTTTAAATGACTTTTGCAAAATTCCCTATTTTGCAAAATCGCCAAATTCACTATCAGGAAGAATTAGAAAATATGCACTTGGGGTTGGAAAGGGAAAAGGGGATCAAATGGTTGGTATTGGGGTGAGTATTTTTGCAGCACATTCTTGGGCATAATGCATACAGTGGAGACAAAATCTTATTCTACACCCCACCCTTTGGCACTTGCTAGAGGAGTTTAAGAAAGAACTCTATAGTAAGTTTTTGGCATAGTATCTTGGGGGGAACAATTTAACTCTGTCCGTTGGTTGCAGGAAATGATAGTGACACTATCATTTTTTGAAACTTTATGAGATACATAGGGCAAAAATGCTTTAAAAAATTCCTCTGTAACAGATCCATTTATGAACTTTTCCTACCCTGGTCTAGAGTAAGGAGAGTGGAATACAAAGAAGTTATCTAACTTGCTGGGAATTTACCTACAGAAAGCAGCAGAGCTAGTAATTATGCCCACCCAGGAGCTCCAGACTATCAGTTCCTCAAATGTATTCTAACTGAAGTTGGAAGGAATAAAATGATAACTTGATTTATACATAAATAATGCACTTATCATTTATTCATGATTAGGAATAATTTCTTCAAGTTTCTGTGCTAGAACTGGGATGTAAATATGAGCATCATCGTGATCACTTTGAAGACTAAACATATATGATATAAATATTGGAATACTAATCAATTACACAAATCATCAATTAATATAATTAATATAATATAATAAATATAATATGTGCCACACAGATAGTTTGAGAGCGCTGAGAACATCATGTGGGGTGACCACGTATCCACAGGGAGGGTCAGCCTGCTTGAGGAAGCTATGCCAGGAGAACACTTGAATGTGAATACAAAGACATACAAACCCATCTCTGTATTCCCTTATTTTAGAAACACCTCTTCAGGCTGGGTGTGGTGGCACACACCTGTAATACAAGTGTTGGGAGGCAAGAGGTCTTGGATCATTTGAATTCATGGGTTCAAGACTACCCTGGGCAACATAGCAAGACCTGGTCTCAAAAAAGCAGCTGGGAGCATTGGCGGGCGCCTATAATACCAACTACCTGGGAGGCTGAGGATCGCTTGAGTACATGGGATCGGGACTACCCCAGGCAACATAGCAAGACCTAGTCTCAAAAACCAAACCAAACCAAACCAAACCCAGGTCTTCAACTGAGCTTAATGGTACTTCCTCACTACTGTCCCCATTGTACACAACCTCCTCCTTAGGGCTTCGATCTCACTTGTAATGAAAATTTATTATGTACCTACTGTGGAGCACTGATAATGGATAAAGAGATATGTTTTAGATAAACACCATTATCTAGTCTCCTCCTCTCTGGCACACTACAGATGATTACTGGCAAATCTCTTATCTGTAGCAGTAGCCCCCTAACCTCCTAGGAATGTCCCATTGAAGATACATGTCCCTGAAAGATAAAAGTGTTTACACCCACAGGTATTTTCCTGTTTAGGTAGTGAAAACCTCCCTCCCCCCATCTCCCTATCCCACATATGCATACCACAGGATCCTGGTTTTTTCCCCCTTCCTTATTGTTTCATTTTAATCATTCTTCTGCCAAGATATACAAGGACCCCAAGCTCATAATAAACTGGCTTGGTTGTGCTCACCAAGTCCTGGCTGTCAATCTCTTCTGTCCTGTTCTTTTCCCACATGCAGCTTCCAACAACCTACCACATGCAGTATGTCACAAAAGCTTCTCACAGATGATTCAGACCCTCACAAACACTTAGGCCATGACTTTTATTGTCACCACTTTGCAGATGAGGAAACTGAGGAAGAGAAAGAACTTGCACATGGTCACACAGACCAAGATTTCAACCCAGGGAGTGAAGTGCAAGCTAAGAGAAGATGGTGCTGACCACAGGCTATGCTGGCTGGGGCTGTGCCGTTGGTGGACTTAGATTCTCTAACTAGCACTACCCCAGGTAACATAGCAAGACCTAGTCTCAAAAACCAAACCAAACCAAACCAAACCCAGGTCTTCAACTGAGCTTAATGGTACTTCCTCAATACTGTCCCCATTGTACACAACCTCCTCCTTAGGGCTTCGATCTCACTTGTAATGAAAATTTATTATGTACCTACTGTGGAGCACTGATAATGGATGAAGAGATATGTTTTAGATAAAGGAACACCATTATCTAGTCTCCTCCTCTCTGGCACACTACAGATGATTACTGGACATTATGTTCTTTTTTCCTCTTAGAGGAGACAAAAGCCATGTTTGATAAAAACTACTGACACCATTATTAACTATGATGGAAGTAATCAAGCTCAGTTGGGTTTGCACTTTATACTAGAGTCCAAAATAAATGACAGGGATGTGAAAGCACCAAATATAAACAGTGGACATTTCTACGAACAAGACATTTATGTTGATTTTCAGGAAGAACTTTGTAGTACATTAATGCAACAGAATACATCTAATAGTTGATCATTTAAATTTCAGGTGCTATCAAAATTAAAAGGCATGAAGAGAAGAGATTAACACTCTTAATCTGTTTGCTCTTTTCAATATATAGTTTGTAGATGCAAAGTGAATAAAGTTTAAGTGCCTTCCCCTATGAAGCTATAAAATATGAAAGTCTCCTTGTGTTCCCATCCAATCAATGCCCCCTCACTTTATTCCTATTCCCTCCCAAGGAATTACTCTTGTAATTGTCCACTCTCCACCCTCATCAGCCCCCACCCCACCGAGATTTGGAAAGTCATATACATAGAATCATGTTGCATATACTCTTGCCCTTTTGCTCAACACAATGTTTTTTGAGATTCACCCACCCACAAGTTCCTTCCTTTCATTGCTAGGAATATTTCATGATCTGTGAGCTCCTCAGGGACGCCCCTGACATCTTGGTGTTCATTACTGTACTTTGGGCTAGAGTGATATTCAGAATATTTATCAGCAAGGATGACACATCAGCTATCAGAACAGACACTGACCTGAGGGATGGAGCAGAGTCCTGAATCAGACATGAGCCCTTGGTTATTGGTGGTGGGTGGTGAGCACCCTGGAGGATGGGAAAGAGGATGGTTGGGGTAGCGACAGAGGCATTTGGAGTTTTTAAACAGTGGCTATCACTGATTGTGGGTGGGGGGGTGATGCAGGTGTACCAAGTGTGTGCTAAATATCAGCTCTGTTTAATAACGATCCCTGCACAGAAAAGACAGGCATTGACTTTTATTGATTAATGGATGGATGGCTACAATGAAAGGGAAGCTGAAGATCCCTGCTTGTGTTGCATAGAATTAGAATTGTTCCATCCTGCAAATATCTCTAAGTTCTTTGGTTTTACAAGCTGTCATGTGATATAGTTCAGAGATGGTTTCTAGGTTGTAGCATTTGACCCAAAGTTGACACCTGTCATAATATCAAAGAGTGATGAATGGCCATGAGCTATGAAGTCTTAACTGAGTTCCTGGTCATGAATAGCTTTACTTAGAACTTCCCAAAGGAGGGCTCTTCAGAGAGGATCTACACACAGAGAAGACTCAGGCATATGTGTTGACAGAATGGTTGTCAACAAATAGTTGAATGACGAACTTGTCAGGTGTTCCCAAGAGAAAAATACCAAACATGGCCGGGGTACCCAGAGCTGCCTTCTTGGAGAGTGTGTCTTGAGGTAGACCATGAGGGTGGCTGGGTTTCACATGAGAGAATAAAAATAGTGGACAGTATGACCAACAGAAGGGCATAGGTCCTGTGGGGTACACCTGTCCAGAACCCCTTTTCCTTATTTTTGGAGAACTCAGCCATACTTTCTCTGCTGCTTTCAGCCTTGAAGGGACTTCCAGTCAAGGACTGCTGTTTCCCTTGGACAGGAAATGAGTAGGGCTCCAAGCCACTGGTAAGAAGCTCCCTTCCTACAATATGGGTCTCCATGGCATAATCCAGAGGATTATGATGGAACTGATGAACCCTCACGAGACTCCCTGAGCAGAAGTTCCAATGGTAATGCCTTGGTTCCTACAACCCTAGGTCTCCTAGATTTCAGAAATCCGATCGCTCTGTTTTTTTCTGGATTTTTGTGAGATATTCCACGATCATTCAATATGTCTTTTTTTATACTTAATGCAGCCAGAATCAATTTATGTTGCTTGCAAACAACAAACCCTGAATGATTTAGGTAATTTCCAGCCTCCTAGCCACAAGCAGATTTTTTTAAAGGATTTCCTGCTAGGAAGTAGTAGATTACAGAACACTTTAAAATGTTTACTTTAGAGACTGGAATCCCCTTCACTTTCCTTAGGAGCAGACATGCGGTCTCACTCCTTGAGTCATAGACCGAGATATCTGGAAATCAAACATTCTTCTTTATTACTCAGTTTTGCATTTTCTACACAGGCACAAGACCCTGCTGTGAAGATCTGGGGGGTAATATCAATTTTCCTGTAGGGTCTTGCAAACAGAGACAGAGTTTGAGTTAAAAACATGAAGACTTTTTATTTTATAGTGATAGCCAGAGGCTCTCTCTTCTTCCATGTCACCTACTAATTTCTCTTTGAATAAAAGTCATTATTTGCCCTTGTCTTTCTAGTTCCCTTGATGGGGCTAAACTCTTGCAATGCAGTCATCCCATCTCTCTCCGTTAGCTTTTCTACTAGCTTAATCTCCTACTGCTTACTTGAAACACTTCAATGTTTGCTTCTGACAAGTGCTAAGTGAACTATACTCCTCATTTTTTCTCATGAATCCTGGGGAGACTAACATTTTCCTCCCCAAGGGAAAATGAAAACATGACAGAAGACCAAAGTAGCTTCTATGTAAACAAGAGAGAATCATAGAACAGATTTCAGTGGCCTTTATGCAAAAGGAAAGCGGAAGGGAGAAGAGCTGCAAGCCCAGAGCTGGCCACAGTGGATGCCTCTTTTTCAACTAGTGCACGGCATGAAAAAAAAAAGGGGGGGGGTGTCTGGGTCCAGAGGAAGTGACCAAGCAGGATGGCTGAGCCAGGAGTTGTTGTCATAGTCCTTAGTGGACAGGATGGATGGGAAAAGCCCCCAAAGAACTGAAAATGATGCAAATTCAAGAGAAGCTGTCTGAAGATGGATATGATTCCCAACATAGGATTCTCTCTCCTTGGTTGATACCGAGAGCATGTGCGAAGCCTACTCTCTGACTTCAAGGTGAGCCCCTGTAGCCTTTGAGAATTAGCTACTGTGAACTTTCAATCCTGTCTGCTCCTGCCATCTGATTCAAGGTCTCATGACTTCTGGCACGTTTTTCTAGCGATCTCCCTTCTCCTGACTTCTTCCCTTCTCAGTCTTAGCAAGACCTGATTACATCAATCACCTGCTTAAGGGTCTTTGATGATCCATCCCCCTGAGTCCAAGGACTGAGTCAGAGCCTACGATGGCAGCAGAGACTCTCCCAAGGTGGGGCTCCAACATGCCTTCCCCCCCCCTTTGTCCTTTTCCCCGCTACACTGTCCACAGATGCATCATATCGCAATCTCAGTCCTCATGGACTTTGCCCATGTGTCTTCACGTTGGCCCTCACCTGACATTCCCTCCAGGGAAATCCTTTAAAGACCCATATTCAATGTCAAAATCTCTGCCCAGCAGAATTAATCGACTTTTTCTCTGTACACATTTGTCTTTTTGTACAAACTTTGCATAGGAAATATGGATTGTACGAGTGCAGTCAAATAGAAATATAACATGGCCACAAAGATAATTGAAACTCTCCAGTATCCACATAAAAAAGCAAAAAATTACAAAATCAACATTAATAATATAGTTTAGTTCACCCAATATATCCCAAAATATCATCAATGTATAAAATGATAGACTACCTTCTTTCACTGAATGACTTCTTTGGAATCTGGTGTGTATTATACACTCAGCGCAATTCAGTTTGGGCAGAGGAATGTTATAGCTCATAGCACATCTCTCCTTTGGTTGAGTGATATTTTTCTTGAGGCGTATGTGCCTTATTTGTCATTGATGTGATATAAAGTTCCATGCAGGGAACCATAACACCTTAGTAAATGTGTGTTAAATGGAATAATAATTTTTAAAGTTATATAAATTTAAAAACATTGGGTCTCAGATCAGCCACTGTATTTTCTTTGGTCAAATTCCCTTGGTTATCTTGGAACAGGTTATAATGTTCAACAATTCCTTTAAATCAGTTTCCAAATGGATAGTGGCATGGGACCTATTAGAAATGACCTGAAAAGAAGATCAATTGCTCTGTTCAAATTCATTTGACTGCATCATGATAATTTGAATTATTCTGGCTATAATGACTGGATTGTTTGTACTTTTGGGGTATTTTGCTCACGACACTGACCTAGATGAATCAACCATGTCTAGTGGAACATGGAAAAACTCTCTGATTATATGCAGAGAAGATGGGAAGAGAAAATGCATTAGCTAAAGCCATCACATTTGAAAACTCTCTTCTCTGATCTCCTGTAGCATTTATCACCTGACCCAGGTAACTTGTGTACACAATAGTTCTGTGAGTACAGGGTCATGAGGAGATCTGTGGGATCTCTAGCACGGTGGTGACACACCACAGGCAAGAGTCTGTTCTTTAATCCTGAACTGTTACAACGTTCTTAAATCTTCAGGGACAGAGTCTGCATTGTGAGCCCTTGGGATTTCAGGATGAAATCACAGAATGCAAAGTACTGTAACATGCATCTAATGTATTATAAATAACATCTCTTCTTGCCAGAATAATGTTCTTGAGAATCATTTAGTGACTCAAAATACAAATAATGGTTGTATCTAAAAAGATCATCGAAAACACATGGATTTTGCATGCATTGGCTAAGATGAAACCTCTAATATCTGTCTTTTAAAAAATGAGATTCTCTTTGTGTCTGTTACCATAGCCATCATTTTTCTCTGTTTTCACTTTCCCAATGTTTTTACATGGCTTAACCTATGATAGCATTCTTTTATTCATTCCAGAAATGTATATAAATATATAATTGCTTGCATTATGATTTATATTGGACATGGAGATTATAAAAACCATTTTTGCTATTATTTTGGCAGGTGTTTATTATTTTTTGACTATAAACAATTTTTATCATGCTAAAAAGAAATTTGTAACTGTGGTCAAAGGAAAATCAGTTGAACAGTGGCCACAAATATCAAGACTTTGGGTCTCTTCTATCTGTTGCAGAAATGTTTGAATGCTGAGAGCAGGAACAGATGAGGTGTTGGTGGACAACACCTAGTCATTTGGGATGGTCTTGCTCCAGCTATGCAAGTAGAGTTACCTTAGCATGTCTCAGAAGACCCAATAAAATGAGCCTTCCTATGTTAGAGAAGGGAACATTCAAATATGAAACAATCATGTCAAATTTCAAGCCATTTGAAGGCTAATCTTTAATGCAATAGTGTACTGAACACTTTAAAATGAAAACACTGAGGGTCAGTCAATTATCTGAAGCATGCCTGTTTTAAACATACTTTCTAAACTCACATATTAATACAAGTGGCACTTGGGTCTTGTCTAAAGAAAAATGAATTTCTAAGGTGATGCAGAATGAGGTGTTCTAAGGGACGGTCCCACATGCTTTTCCTGGCAGGAAAGCTCTTAGAGCTTGTTGGAGAAATGCTCCATGATCCCAAGTATGTGCTGGGACCCCCACCTGGTATTGAGTGAAGATGGAGAAGGAGTGCTGGATGACCAAGCTGACATATGGTGACTCTACCATCTACTAAGTGGGATTCTGGGCACAGAATCATTAAACATGATGACTTTTCTTTCTGTCTGTTTCATCCTATTTTCAATTGTGTGTACATATACTACCCCAAATTCAAGGTACAGATTCCCTGACTATCTGGAAGTAGCATGTCCCTTTTTGGTACAATATGATCGGTTTCTTTGGCCCTATGAATACTCAATTTTTTTTTCATAGAAATTAAGAAGGAAGCATTTCAAGACCCCAAATAACCATTATTGCAAATAGGAATGTTCTACTTTCTGATAGGAGGGACGTTTGTAAACATTTAAACTTTGACATATTTGAAGAAGATTCATCAATGGTAAATTTAGATTTTCCTAAGAGTGTAACAAGGGAAAGCATCCTACTTTTTATTACATGCTATCAATTTTAGGTTGTTACCAACAGATTCATTGCTGGCTAATTTGGAATAGCATAAAACCTAAAACAAAACAACTTCTGATTGGCTTGCTTTGACTTGGGTTATATGCAGTGTGTTAGAGCCGATGATCATTCTAAAAAGATAGACCACAAAAGAAGGTTGCCCAACTTTAGGAAAACTAATGACAAAATCAGAACATACAAAGCGAACACAGTAGGGAGTGGTAATTCTCTGGCAAGAGAAGTATTTAGATTATAATTTATTCTTGGGTTCCTCTACAGTGGGAGCAGTTCAGTCCTCTAGGGGGCGCTCTGAGTTCCACACTAATGGAAGTGGAACAGCATTCATCAGGGGGCAGCTATGCTGCCCATCTCAACAGTCCTGCACAAATGGATTGTCTCTGTTTCACAAAAGTCCAACACCTGATGGGATGTAGTGTGGGTGGGCAGGTGCCATGTAAGTGTAAACACTGTTTTTCTGAGCTGTGCTGGAGTTGAACGCTATATATAAATGCAGTGTGGGTTTTGTTGAGGAATGGGGAACACAGTTTTAATAAAATAGAATAAATCCAGGAAGGCAACTACTTCATTGATGGCAGATTATATTGCTTTGCTTAGCTTAAATTCTTACTAGAGGTGGTTGCTGCCCTGAACTTTTGTCTCCCCCAAAACCATAAGTTGAAACCCCAACATTCAGAACCCCTGAACATGACAGTGTTTGGAGAATAGGGTTTTCAAAGAGATAACTAAAGTGGGGTTGTTATGTTTAGACAATAAAGGCCTTACTGTTTAGGATACACATACACACAGCTACCTAAACTTAACCTTTGGGGGTAGTTTGCCATCTCATCCAACCCAATGCCAGTTTTCTGTAATAAATATTTTAAAATGTCTTCTTTATGCTTTGAATGAATGGTCATGGCTTACATAGCTGGACTCTAGCCTACTCTTACTGGTCTCCTTACAAGAAGAGGAGAGTAGGACACAGAACTATGGGAAGACATCGGGAGGAGAGGTGGCCGACTGTAAGCCACGGGTTGAGGTCTCACAAGAAATCAAATCTGTTTGTTTTATCTTCAACTTGCAGCTGCAGAACTGTGAGAAAAAGAATCCCTGCTGTGGAAGCCATCTCGTCTGGTGCCTGAGGGTGGCCCAGTGCACTAGTGCAATTGCTTTGTCTTTGGGAAATGGCACCAGTGAGGTGAAGCTGCCTACTGCATTTGCATTCTGATATGCCACCTTCCCTGTGAGTCTACAAGTGTAGCTGTCACAGTGTGTGTTCTCAAGTAGCCTCAGACTCCATTCCACACCATCCTGCCATGTCTCAACCATTTAATTATATACATGTGATTATGAATTGCCATTTTGCACTTTCCCTGTGATGATAATCTGACCAATTTATTGATATTATTGGAAAATATGTGTATGGCCAAGTTATGTTATATGTGGATTTTAATTCAGAACATAAGACATTTAAAAATGCTTATTACAGAAAAATGGCGTTGGGTTTACTGAGGTTGACAAATGAAAACAGGGCTTGCAAAGAGATAACTAAAGTGGGGTTGTTAAGGTTTAGAGGTATGTTCTAGGTAGGTTTTTAAGTTTTGTAAGCTAGAGAGGATTACTTCTAATAACTCAAGCTTTGGTTCATAAACTTGGATTCATGTTAAGAAACTGTAGCTGGTTTCTACTCTGAGAGATCATGCTTTGGTTGGCGTGTGGTATGCGTACCAGCAATTAACAAAAGCTCTGCAGGGGGTTCTAACGTGTAAGCAAGGTTGAAAACCACTGTGATGGGTTTAAAGCACATCTACAAATTCTGGTGATCCTTCCATCAAAAGGTGGACCTAATTCTCCTTTGGGAGAATGGGTTGGCTTATAACTGGCTTCTGATCAGTATCTGTATCTCCATGCAACTTTAAGGTTAGCTCATCAAGGGAGAAGATCCACCTGATTACCTGCCCTGCTCTCCCTCTCTCTCTTCTACTCTCTCTGCATCTCCCCATGCTTCCAATTCTTTTAGCATCCTGGGCAGCCACTAAGAGTGACCTAAGCTTAGGCCACCACATGGGAGGATTGTGAGGAGAACACCTAGGCTGGGATAGAGAAGTCTGAGGTACATCAGCTTTTCACCCCAACTGTTGCTTCTTTCTAGCCCAGGCACCAGTCATGTGCATGGACAAGGCTTCCAGTGGTCACTGGAGAGAACATGAATGGAGGAACCTGCCTATTGGAGGCATCATCAACCCCATAGCTGTGAGAGATGCTAGTATCTGTGATGCATGTTGAGCAAAGACTATGTAATACTACAAAACTAGAGCAAATCTAGCTGGTATTTGCAAAACCCTTTCTTTGATGAGTTACAAGTGGCTCCAGATCTCCCAAGGATGGAAGGCTCTTCTTTTTGTTCTGGCAAGAACTCCTGAGTCTGTTGGACTCATGTCTTCCCCTGGAGTTCTTTTAGGCTGCATTTATCTCTAACTTGCTGGAAGGAGAGGCAGCATTCAATCCAATACAGAGGATTTTTAATCATCCTCAACATGATTTGTAGATTTTAAACCCATGACAGTGGTTTTCAACCTTGCTCATACATTGGCCTCACCAATATCAAGGACAAAGCTGTGGGGTTACATTGCTTAAAAAGGCACAGGAGGAACCAGTATTGGCTTTGCCACCTGGTTAGTTCTCACCTTCTACTTTGCATTTCCAAGAGTCCTTGAATAATTTTTTCTCCTCCCACAAATTTCTAGCACTTTCGGATGCATGCTGGCTGGTCCAAGTTGAGTCACATAAAGACTGGATCCATCTCCAGTGATCTGATGGCAAGCTGCCTGGTTCTGACACAGCAGAGGGTGATGGACAACCCCTCACTCTCCCAGTACCTTGGGTGACAAGGTTGGATGGTCCTGGCTCACAGCCGGTCCCTCCTGAATGGTGGCCTTTCATGGCAGCTTCTCCTTACCGAAAGGTCAGCTAAAAGCAAGGTGACTGGGAGTTTGGGAGTGACCATGGGAGTTTGGGAGTTGTGGTTTCCTCAAGAATGTAGAGTCCTTTCACTTAAATCCTTAGAAATCTAGGACAAGGTTCACTTACATCATCTCTGGAGTGTTTGGTGCCTCACACAACACTCCCTAAATAGTGTTTGATTACTGCTTCTGTGGAGCAGGTTATCCCAAAAGTGACTGTCATCTGAGGAGGCATTTTTTTTCTTTTTCAGTGATTACACACACACACACACACACACACACACACACACACACCCCATATTATTGGATACTCTGAGGTTTTCCCACCACCCTGTCACCATGAGCTGTCATCTTGATCTCTTGTGTTCATCCCTTTCTTGATTCCCCCCCTCCTCTTCCTTGCTGTATGCTTCGACTCTGCTATCAGCTTTCTAGTTTTAAATTTTTCTTGCCATTTTGTTTGGTTTCTTAGATCCCATATATGAGACCAGCCAGTGTGTATCTTTTTCTTTCTAATTTCAGCTAGCATTATTTCTTCTAGCTCCATCCATGTTGCCGTGAGTGACATGAATTTATCTTTTTTGATCACTGAATAGTATTCCATTGCATAAATATACCACAACTTTTCGATCCATTCATCTGACAAACTGTTCTTAAGATACAGGACAACTTCCCCAGAAGTACCTGTCATATTCAGGTTTCTGCCTATGACTGAGGGAGGTCCAGACTCTTTGTCACTGGTGGGCTCATAGAAGAGAATAAATATCTTTCTGCCCCAATTTATTTGTTGACAATTGTGCATTGCAAGTCTTGTCTCCCATCTTCACTGTTTTTGACACTGAGCACATTAGCATAGATGCTTTTGTACAAAGTTGAAGCATGTTGGAGAGGTGTTTGTTGTGGAAAAACTGCCTTTGTGAAGCCAGAATGAATGATCCACTGCTTTGCTCTAAAGGATTCACATTGAATTCTGTTATTCAGGAAACCTTACCTCTCGATTCTTTTGCAGTTTTTGTCCTTTCAAAGTCCAACATTGACATGAAATGGTGGAAGAACAAATAAATTCTTATGCAAAACTGATCTGAGACAAACGTTCAATCAGAATTCTTCAACTTCATATTGATTAAGATACTTATCCTTATTTGAAAGTTGCATGTGTAGGTTGTTTGGAATTAGATTAAAATACATCCTGCTTAACCATCTGCTTTGTGTTTGCCCTTAGTATTGCAGTTGTGGTTAAGTGACACATATTTTACATTTTGGAAATGCAGCCTACACTTCTTAAGGAAAGCAAACATTTAGCTCTCATTTCCTAGACTAATTTTTAGAGCACTTTTGTCTATACCTTTCCTGAAGAACAACTCTTAATCATACCAAAGACAGTTATGTTCACTGTAGAGATTTTAGGAATCTAAGAAGACTCATATATCCAGAATAGAGATAGCAAAAGTGACCTAATCAAATCATTTTGTTCTCTAGAAATCTTGGAGGCACAAAGTAGTGCATGGGACCCACTGGGAAGAAACTGGTCTTTGCTTGTATACATTCTCCACAGCGCCCACACCACGGGACTTTTCTACAAGCCATCAAAGGTGTCATTTCCTCTTGTTTTGACTAAGGCCAAGTATGCCATCAACTTGACTGTTCAGGACAGAAGCTGTCAACATTGCATGCTTAGCAAATAATTGTCCAGTCACCCTTAATTGGTGGCTGATAATTGTGGCAAGGACAATGAGCTCTTCACCCAAGACTTGTGCTCTCCATCTGTGGATTAGAGTTTTTCTTGGGAAATGACAATAAGTCAGAACTAGTCTCTCAGTCTCTGTACCCATGGCAGGGTCACTTCTCATCAATGGAACATGAACTAAGCGGACAGGTGTCACTTCCTTGCTAGTATTTAGAGTGAGAAGTCAGGGTTCCTTATCAACAAAGTGGATGGGGGGCTGGGCCCCTGAATGACTGCATGAGAAGCAGGGTGCCTAAACTCTCTTTGAACTTCATGTGGGTAAGCAACAACTTTTATTGTGTTAAGTCACTGAGGTTTGAGGTTTAGTTGTTACAGCAGCTTGTTGTTACTAACACATGAATTGAATGAGACAACATCTAAAAAAAGGTAAAAACATATCCTAGACCAGCATCCACATGCTCTGTTTCTTCATTAAGTGACGAGATTTTTGTTCTCAAGGCTAAGCAGCCTTTACCTAAGAAAAATCAACTCAGCAGTCATCAACTCAGATCAAACCCAGCAACAGTTACTTTGGACACTTTTGCCAAATTGCACTGAAAATGATTGCAACCTTTTCTTAAGTGGAATATAAAGACTGTAGAGAATATCAAGATATACAAATCATTCTATTTTAAATGTCTTTAAGTTCCATAAGAACTCTGTTTTAACACCAGTCAATAATGAATAGCTCAGCTGAAAACGTCCATAACAGAAAGTTTCCCTAGAGTTTCATGTCTGAACTTCTCAATCAATTTTGTCAACTTAGTAAAACAGGTCACAATTTAGATCAGAGGGAAAAAAGTCAAAAAGCCATTGAATTCATTTGGCACATAACCTATTGAGGAAATGGCTACGTAAATACAGCCCTAGCTTAAAGCCTTCTGTTTGCTCAGCTGTGTTTATTTAAATTAAATATTGGTCTTAACTTGGGGCCAATATTTACGATACAACCCCCATCCTGCTCACCTGAACTTGGGGTTCCTAGGTGCAGAGAAGCAGGATCAATGACTTCAATGCTTAGGATGCAATTATTTGCATTTGGGTACAGGTCAATCTCCAAAGGTTTGTTTCAGGGGGGTTCAGGGGCTTGAAGTCTCAGCCTATCTTGAGCAAAGCCCAGCTCTTCTCAAACATTTCTTAGCAAGCGAGCCGGCAATTCTTAAAGCTAGCCTGCACAGAACCCAAATAAACCAAAGGGGCAAATTGTGAGCTGACTATAACTAAAGTGGGATTGGGGTTCCCACAGCGCCTCCATCCACTTATTTCTCTGTGGTGTCCCCTGGAGCCCCTCTGCTTGACCCTTGGGCTCCAGATATATTGTGAAGGCCACCTACCTGGTCAGGCCCATTCTGTTGCCAAGAAAGAAACAGAACGACACGCCCCACGGTCACTCAGCAAGCTAGTGGCTGAGCAGGGATGGAGACTGTCTCTGGACAGCCAGTCTGTCTCTTCCTGGCTATTAGGCTGCTGCTCTCCATGCTGTTCTCGGCTGTGGGCCTGTAATCCGTGCCTCCCAGTTTCCTGCCTACGCTGGGCGCATCTCCACAGCACTTATCTTCTGGCTCAGAGGCCAATGCCACCAGCTCCTCTGCTGTAAGCACCAGGGCCCTGGGGTGCAGGGAGGCGGGCTGGGCTGACTTCCAGAGTCTGCACCAACAGCCTCACCTTGCACATGAGGAAATGTGTGCCTGGGGAGGGTTTAGAGATACAAGTCGCCCTGCAACCTGGAACAGGAAGGGGCTTCTCGGTGTGTGTGGCCCCGACCTCCTCTACCAGGACGACAGGGGTGTTCAGTAAGAAGTCAGATGCGTCACATTAGTCATCACATCATCGCATTATTACCTCCCCTCCCAGCCGAATCATGCGCGTGAGCCGCTGCGACCCTGGACGTCGCCGACGCGAGGCGAACGACGTGTGATCGCACGCCTGCTCCTCCGTCTCCTCAGTGGTGTGGCCGACCAGGCCGCGGTGCCGCTCCGCCCCTAAGACGTGGCGTCATGCCCTGGAGGGCAGCGGTGGGCACATTCCTGGGGGCGACCAGGCAGAGGAAGAAGCAGACGCAGCCTGCGGGGGGGATGGGTGCCCGGGCTGTTACCAGACACAGCAGAGGCCTAGGTTGGTGCCCGGGGCAGGGACTGATTGCCCACAGGGGCCCAGGGCCACCTCCTGCGGTGGGCGGGGCCTGGGTCTGAAGATGAGCCCTAATGGGAGGCAGCTGAGGGAAGGAAGTGAGCGCTGGGCTTGGCTTGGCTTGTCTCTCAGCCTGTTTGGGCCTGTCACACACCAGACCTTAGGCTGAGCGGCCTCGAATGGCGGAGATCTGCTTCTCACCGTGCCCGAGGCTGCAGTCCGAAGGCCACCCCAGCCAGCTCTGGTCAGTACCCACGTCCAGTACCCACCCATTGCGCACGGCCCTCTTGTTGCCGTGTCCTCGCAGGACGGAAGGGGGGGTGTCTCTCTGAGGCCTCTTTTATGACGATGCAGATTCCATTCCAAGCGGTGGGTCCCCACCTTTATGCCCTCATCACCAGCCCAGGGCCCCCGCCGGTGAGTCCTGTCACACGGTGGGTTGGAGACTTGGGGTGGGTCTCCATCACAAGACGCCATCACAAGATCAGAGTCTGTGGAGAGGAGCCTGTGGAAGGAGCAGATTGCGCCAGCCTGGGGAATGGTGAGGGGGGAGGAGGGTCGGCCAGGTGAGGGGTGTGGCCAGGTGTGGCAGAGAGCAGAGTTCCAAGGACTCTGTCTCTTCATAAATGAAGCAGGAAGGCAGTGGCGCCTTCAGGAGCGATGCCCTGGGCCTTCAGCGAGGGTGGACGTCAGGCTTGATCACGCACAGGTCAGTGCTTCAACCGAGGGCAGTGGCAGGACCTCTGGCAACTGAACAAAACGTTATGTGCTTCAGGAAAACAGGAAGCAGGGATGAGTTTGGGATTGTTGGCTTGAGAGTTACGTCATTTGCTGGTGATCTATTTGTTTCGTCTCTGGAGCTCTCCAAGTATTTATACAGTTAGGACTCTTCCAGTGGACACACTGTTGCAGAATTCCATAGGGGCGTGTGATCCTTGTCAGCTCATGGAGCACAAGGATGGAGTGGCACCTGACGCAAGACATGCAGGCAGCAACCTTTGAAGGGAAAGTATCCTCCTGCCTACATGCCAAGCACCAGTGACCTCAAACTTTGTGTATCATAGAGAAGCCTGGGGCTGGGGGGGTGGGAGACAATATTTTCAAAGATAGAGACACCTGGGTTACATGGCCAGACCATCTGCTATGCTTCTATCAAAAACCTGCAATGGTTCGAAGTATCGAACAATTGTTCAAATACAGAGAGGCTCCTGCTTGAAGTAACACGAGCAAACATTGGTGAGGACTTGGAGACAGGAGCTTAAGTGAAATGAATCTCTATTCAGGCATTCGTCAGCTACCAAACAAACGGAACAGAGACATGGCAAAGAATACCAATGACACAGAATTAATCCTGAAAAGTCAACAAGCAAACACTATTTTGACAAGGGGTGGAAATACAAACAACCTTATTGAAAAGGAGAAGTGTAGATATCTGTTTGCTGATGACGTGATCTTGTAGATACAAAATTTAAGGATTCAGTAAAAAGTATCTGTTAGAATGATCAGATTCACCTTAGTTGTAGGATGCTAGAATAATATGCAAACCGAACTATATTTTTACATATTTGCAGTGAATAATCTGAGAATAAAAAGGCAATTTCATGAACTGTCACATTAAAAAGAAC
The DNA here is from genome assembly GCA_004024945.1 of Uropsilus gracilis. Classification (NCBI taxonomy): domain Eukaryota; kingdom Metazoa; phylum Chordata; class Mammalia; order Eulipotyphla; family Talpidae; genus Uropsilus; species Uropsilus gracilis. Next base: position 5,459 of record PVHY01012558.1, on the reverse strand, counting down.
AAAATATTCAACACATTTACTTAATGAAGTACAAGTTTTATACACTGAAAACTACAAAATTTTGTTGTAAGAAGTCAAAGAAATAAATGGTTCTAGATTTTGCTCCATTCTTCTCCCTTCCCTCTATCTTTCCCTCCTCCTTTCTGTCCCTCCCTCTCTTCTTCCTCTCTCCCTTCTTTTGCAGGAATGGATACACTAATCCCAAAATCCACATGAAATTACATGGCAACCAGAATAGCCAAACAAACTTGTAGAAGAAAAGCTAGATTATTCGTTCTTCTTCATTTAAAAAGTTATTGCAATGCTACAGAATTCAAAACTGTGGTACTAGCATATGTAAGACATGGATCATTGGCATGGAATTTAGAATCAAGAAGAAAATCTTCTTCCATAAGGGGACAAAGCCCATTCAGTGGGAAAAAAAATAGTTCTTTTTAACAAATGGTGCTGAGACAACTGGTTATCCACATTAAAAAAAAAAAAAAAAAAGGAAATAAAGAGGGAGTAAAAGTGACCTTAGAATGGATCAAGGAACAAAATGTAAGAACAAAACTATAAAAGATTAGAAGGAAACACATGGGTCAATCTTTGTGACTTTGAACTAGACATGACCCAAATAGGTAGGGAGGGGGAAAAAGATAAAGTGGATTTTATCAAAATTGAAAAAAACCTTTTGTACATCAAAGGATACTCATAAGAACATGAAAAGGCAACTCACAGGATGTGATGAAATGCTAGTAAATTGTTTATCTGATAAGAATCTATTATCCAGAATATAAATAAACTCTTACAATGCACCAATAAAAAGAAAACAATTTAACTTTAAAAAATGGTCAAAGGATGGCATTTCCAAATAAGCTACATGAATGACCAGTAAGCACATGGGAAGATGACTAGCAGCTATAGTCATTAGGAAAATGTATATCACAACCACAACGAGCTCATCTTTCACACCCACTAGAAAAGCTACAGTCAAATACGGAGAAACCAGCTTGGCAAAGATGCAGAGTTACTGGTATCATCACACAGGTGGGTAGTGATGTAAAATTGTGTAGTCAACCAAAGGTAAAGTTTGGTGATTCCTAAGAAGGTTAAAAACAGCATTGGGCCTAGTAATTTCCCTCCAAGGTATAAACATACCTGAGAATTGAAAATAGATGTTCAAACAACAATTTATACTTAAGTGCTTATGACAACATCATTTATAAAAACCATGCTGCAGAAACTACCAGGTTATCCACCAGCTGAACAGGTCAACAAAATGTGGTATATCCACAAACGGAAGAACGAAGCATTGACTCAGGCTCACCATGATGAACCTGAAGGCGTTAGAGAAAGTGAATGAGGTCAGGCATAGGTCAGTGTATGATTCTTGACCATAGAATGTTCCAAAGAGGCAAATGGATAGAGACAGAAGTGAAGAGTGGGAATAGGAAGAGATTGCAAATGGCTATGGTGCTTATTTGGGGATGATGATGATGTTTTTTCTTCCCTCCTTCTCTCCCTCCCTCCATTCTTTCCTCCCTCTCTCCCTCCTTCCTCTTACATTGTTTTATACCCCACAGTTCTTATACCACATTACCCGTGAACCATCCCTTGTGCTTATCCCTCCCCTGATTTTGCTCTCCTTCCCTTCCCTTCCTGGATGTTTTAGTTCTGCTATCAGTTTGCTAGTTTTAACCTTTTTTCTTATCCTTTTGTTTAGTCTCTCTACATCCCACATATAAGTGAGACCATCCAGTATTTATTTTTTTCTTTCTAATTGACTAGCATAACTCCTTCTAGCTCTATCCATGTTGCAGCAATTGATATGAGTTTGTCATTTTGATGGCTGAGTAGTATTCCATTGTGCAAATATACCACACCTTGGGCCCATTCATCTGCTCGGGGGCATTTGGGTTGTTTCCTTTTCCTGGCTGTTGTCAGTAGTGCTGTAATAAACATAAGCATGCAGGTTTCCTTTCAAATTAGTGTTTTTGTAGGATGGTGATGATGCTTTAGAATTGGAGAGTGCTGATGGTCTCGCAACATTGTGACATTAAGAAATCTGAGTTGGTCACTTTAATGTGGTGATTTTTATGGTCTGGAAATGAAATCTCAGTTTTAAAAAGTTGGGCTCACTGCCTAACCTGGGTAAGGACTGTTAGGGACAGCTCAGTTGTGGAGTGCTCAGTGGCAAAGAATGTGTAAAGAATTTAGATATTATCTTATTTAGTCCTTACAACAATGTAATCAAGGCACAGAGAGATTAAATCAATTACCTAGGTTCACACAGCTTTTGGTTGGCAGAAGTCAGAACTTGATTGTTTATACCTGATTCTGGAATACCATGGCTTTTTTTTTTTTTTTTAACCCATTCTTTCCTGCTACCGTGATGATTACTTTTCTCCTTATGCCTACATGTCCTGGGTAGTGCATCCGAACTTTTCCTAGATGGATGGAAAAGATAAAATTTGCTCTGTTGCTCTTAAGAGTAGTAGACCTGCAGCAGGAATAAAAGCAAAGGCACAGAGTATTTGCAAGTTTTTTTTTCTTATCATAAAAAAAGAAAAAGAAAATTCGCAGGGGATTTGCCTTGAAGACCAGGCTCTGTATGGGTTGGGCTGTGTAGGGGTGAGGCCTACTGGTCTCATTCTAGGCCATCTAGGCCATCACCAGGTTCAGGAGGCCATGGTCATCCAGCGCGAGGAGATCCTGGTGCTGTATCTGCACTGCTGGGAGTTGGCGCGTCGAATTTTGCTCCAATTCTGGTCTTGCTCAGAGAGGAAAAAGTCTTGTCTTGTTCAGAGACGAATCCAGCAGTAGTCAGTCAAGAGGCTGCCACCCGCAGCACCAGCCATTGTGTCATGCTGATTTTTTTTTGTCTCAGTTTCTTTGTGATCAGCCCATTTTTGTTGTTGTTTTGATCCTTTCATGAAATATCTGCTGGTGTGGGTTGTAGGACAGAGGTGTTAATTTGAGTAAATGAATCAATGCATGAAAAACAGACAGAGGCCAAATGAATGGATCACGTATGAGCACAATCAGCAGCATGGGTTTGGATGAAATTCCTGAAAATATTAATTGGAGACACCCAGCTCTGTGTCTATCCCAAGAATGACCAACAACCAGCTTGTGGGGTGACTTTCTCCAAGGGTAGTACCGGGGTACAGTCTCCCCCACTCAATCTCACAGCTTTACAGGGACAACAGTTCTGATGTGGGCAGGTGTGACTCACTTCTTGAGCCCAAAGGGAACATTTGATGTCTTGGTGGCTCTGGGTATCAGGCTCAACCTTGCAGCCAATGGCCAGGTCCCTTACTCTTTGGTTATGGTGGGAAGTACCAGCCACTTTTTAAAACTGCTTCCCTGCATGAAGAGTTGACTTTAGGGTCTTGGCTCCTCACTGTGATCAGACAGGAAAATTTTGCTGACAAGACACACTGGGGTAAGCACCCTGGATGATCTGCCCATCCTCCTTGCCTAGCTAGACCAACCCTGGCAGCTTGTATAGCTGGGACTGGTGAGATACACACCTCATGGCTTGCTGACTTGGGCTGCTGTGTGCCCTGGACTCTTGGTCCATCTCTTAGGTGTTTTAATAATTCCTTTGAGGAATTATTGACAAGTACAATTGTATGTATTTTAATTATATAACATGGTGATTTATACTTAATATATTTATACTATATCAGTCTATATAGTATATATATGAATATATATTCACTTGAGATATATATTCATTTGAGATATATATCATAGTATACATATACACTATGATGGGATATAGTATAGTATATGTATATATACACACACATATATATACATACATACATACATATATGTGTATATATACATGCTGCAGAATGACTACCGAGAACAAGGTAACTGATCCATCCATTCCCTATCATTACAGCCAACACTTTTTCTTAATTTAGTGATGAGAATGTTTAAGCTCTACTTTCAAGTAATGGTATTTTATTGATTATAATTCTTTTATTGGTTTTTATTGATTCCTGTGTTATAATATGAATTAACAAAACCTTTTAAGGGATTCAAAACATTTTTCCAAAACAGTATCAGTTTTGTTCTCCTCAGCTGGGGTCCTGAGAACCATTTTCTGTGGTGGTCCAAAGTCTGTCCTGATTAGTGATGGCCAGAGGACATGATCATCAGTGAGTGAGTAGCTTGAGTCCCAGGAATGACAAGGGAGCTGACGTGATTTCTACAGGAAGTAGGATGATCCACTCAGTTCTGTGTCTTGCACTCATCTTTTCAGGCCTCACTATGAACATTTATAAAATTCTGTTTATAATAGTCCTCACTGTGCTCTTGTGAAAATTAAAAAAAGTATGTACGTGATGAGAACATAGCACATTCTGTTATTCATTCAACAAACACTCCTCAAAGGTCAACTGTCGGCCAAGCCGTATACTCAGTGCTGGGAATAAAGCAGTGGACCATCACGTATGGTTCTTCCACTTGGATTTAAGATAGGTAACACCACAGAGCTGCTCCACTACTGCTTTTTGCAGTTTTCATGCATTGTTTAATATTTGTGACAGAGGAACATTCGTTGACTCTAGGCTCTGTTCCAGTTGTTATGATAAATGAGCAGAACTTGTCGTGTACTCTCCTACGGCAGATGCCTAGATGAATCCCACTACTACTTTTTTTTTTTTTTTTTTTTTTAGACTAGGTCTCAGTATTTGCCCGTGGAACTGCAGGCTCATGTTGCCCGGGGTACCACGGACTCAAGCGATCCCCAGCCTCAGCTTCCCAGGTAGCTGGGATTATAGGCATGCACCACCACACCCAGCTATTTTTTGGGACTAGGTCTCGCTGTGTTGCCCCAAGCGGGACTCAAACCACGATCCCAAGCTCTAGCCACTTCATAGGCTGAAGCTTACAGGCACGAGCCACCGTGCCCGGCCTAAATCCCACTACTTCTTCAGACTTCTCTGAGTCCAGATTCTGGTCTCCCTGTGATGGAGCTCTGGGGCTGGACCCTCAAAATTTCTGAACACTCGGAGGTATAAAGAGCCTCAGTCCAGCAGGTCAGTAATTAGTGTGTTCGTTCCCACATGATGAACACTTCTGAAGTTCATCGAGAGGTAAAGCTTCTCCCGAGACCTTCAGCTGCCCCTCCTGGCTCTCCTTCCACCACACCTTGATCTTCGGGCAGACTAAAGAGCATTGGAGGGCAGGGCTGTGACCTCTGATCCACTGCAGGTACCTCTTTTGGATGTGGCCAGGTCATCTTCTCCCTCCACCTGGCTCTGCCACCTTGAGAACAAAGTAACATGTATCTTCCTTCCCCCTTGTGTATGGTCCACATCTGATCTGTGGGGAGCACTTCAGTATCTAACCCACAAATTCTGGGGTCATGGACTTTTCCAACTTAGTGACTTTTCTCCAAAGGGCCACGTATAGTTTCTTGCCCTTCAGACTATTTCAGGTGTGGGTATAACTGCTGTGTT
>PVHY01012557.1:0-44088 GCA_004024945.1 Uropsilus gracilis | reverse complement strand
GTTTTTTATAACAATCACTGAAGTGGCACTGAGCCTCTTTCTTGAGATTTAGGTAAAAGCCCTGCATTGTAAAGCTGTATGGTCAGTATCTGTTAATAACATTTAGGAGTAAAGACAAAACTGGAAAACTAAAACCTCAAGAAATTTAGATGCATTGGTACACAAATAAGATACCATTGAGATTAGTAAATATCAGTCTAGAGAAATCAGCTTCTAACATGTATTCTAAAATCTCATTCAATGAGTGCCAATCAGTTTACATATTACCAAATTGTCGCCAGATACACAGGTGGATATATACAGGATAAAGTATGATAAAGTTAACAATTGTCTCAGTCTTCTGGATTATGGTTATACATGAGTCTTTCTTTGATATTACTTTTTCAAGTATGGGTCAATATAAAGTTATGTAAAAACCAGAAAAAAATTAAAGTCACACGTGATGCCATTTTCTCTGACACAATGTACATAACACTAAATGCGGCTTATATATATTTTTGTACGTAGGTGTATGTGTGTGTGTGTGTGTGTGTGTGTGTGTGCGCGCTTGTATCATAGTCATCATTTCTTGACACCTCTATTGCTCCAAGGTATGAAACTTTAACAAACTTCAAAAGCTTAAGTTTTCTTATATAGTTTAGCTTTTGTTTTTTTTTTAAATTTATTTATATATAAATTTCACATCATTGTAATCCCAGGAACTTACCCCCATCCACCCTCCCCTCCATTCCTCCCTTTCCCTCCTGCTCAAAATTGTGTGCTTCAGTTTGGTGCTTAGCTTGTTTTGACTTTTCCTCAAGGCTTTTGTTTATTTTTTCACTATATCCCATATATTAGTGAAACCATTTGGTTTCTGTCTTTTTCTTTTTGACTTGTTTCTGCTAATAGATTTCTGCTAAGTACATTCATGCTGTCATAAAATCATCAAATTTGTCATTTTTAATTGATGAGTAATATTCCATCATGTATATATATATATAAATCATATATATAAAAAAACAAAAGCTAAACTATATATATATATATATTAAACTTATTTATATATAAATTCACATCATTGTAACCCCAGGAAAAAAATATATATGTGTATCACATTTTTTTATCCAGTTATCTGTTTTGCAACATTTAGGTTGCCTCCATTACTTTGCAATTATAATTAACATCTGCAGTAAATATCTGAGCACAAGTGTCCTTTGTACAAGCATTGAGGTCTCCTATGGGTAGATTCTCAAGAGAGCAATTGTTGGGTCAAATGATAGTTCCATTTTCATTAATTTGAGGGTCCTCTACACAGCTTTCCATAATGGTTGGACCAGTTTACATTCCCACCAGCAGTGTTGGAGTGTTCCTTTCTCTCCACATCCTCACCAGCAATTCTTGTTGCCTGTTATGCGGGGAAACCATAACATACATAAAAGAAAACTTGGGCAAAACCCGCCATGAATTACAATTCAGAAATCCCTTTCTGGAAACATCTACAGATGGCAAAAAAAAAAATGAAGGAAAACATAAACAGATGGGACTACATCAAACTAAAAAGCTTCTGTACAGCAAAAGAGACAATAGAAAAAAGCAAAAAGAAGCCCAACCAAATGGGAAAAAATTTTTGCCCTCCACAAGAGTGATATGGGTTTAATAATGAGGATCCACAAGGAACTCACACAACTAAACAAAAGCAAAACAAAAAGCCCAATCAAAAAATTGGGAGAACTAAAAGCACACTTCTCCAAAGAGGAAATACAAATGATCAACAGGCACATAGTTTAGCTTTTGAATGTATGCTATTAATTTTCTCATGAAAGAGAATTTTATTTTGACATAATATTTTAGTGATTTTGTGCTTCTTCAGTGTCTACAGCAATGGTCCGTTGCCCCAAGTCACCTGGTATCTGGCATCCCTGTGTGTGACTCTGAAAGAAGAGAAAGCAACTGTTTTTGTTCTATGTCAGTTTAGAAACATCAAAGATTGAGAGAAACCTGAAGATGTCAAAGTCTTTAAACTTTGAATTTCAGACTATTTCCATCCATTCTACCAGCTTTCTTCCAGCTCAACTATCTTCATTCCAACACAAGGCCTTTATTTCTACTTCTTGCTTGTTTTATTTGAAATTTCTTACTTCTGGATCAGGGAAGAAGTTAAATAAAACAATTTGTTTCCCAGATTTATCCACAAATTAGATATTTTTTTAAAATTTCTTGGAGCCACCTTAAACTCCTTTCTTCTCTCTCTCTCGCTCTCTCTCTCTCTCTCTCCCTCCATCTTTCCTTCCCTCCCTTCCTTTGTCCCTCTTCCCAAACCCAAAGTCAATTATTACTTCACATCATCATTTTACCTTACATTTCAGAAGAAATTACAGATTTCTTCTTTCATCCATTAGGATGTTAAGGTATCTAAGGATGCATTTGTGGGAACTTTCTCCAGTGCCAAAATAATTTTTTTTATTTTGTTTAATAAAATAATTTGTTTCTCAAATAAAAAATTTGTTTCTCAGATCTCTCGACAAATGCTACATTAAACATGTCTTCTTTATTTTTCTATCTAAATCACATCTTTCATATAATCTGATAAGTCTCTTTTTCCTCAACTGTAAGAATTTATTTTATTTAGATTGTATACTTGCCATTGCAATTACTAATTCTAACCCTTCCTTTAGTTTTAACACTGTGAAAGCAGACACAGATCTTAGGTTTGTACACATGTGCATCTCAGTATTTAGAGTTCAGTGCTTCATTCCAGTACAGACTATACATTTTCAAACTATTTATAATTATGTAGCTGACAAAGTTTAATTATCTACTGGCTCTCTAGAACCATGTTTAATCATTATCTTGTCTTCTCAAGAATATATATGACTGACTGACAAAGAGCTTCTGGGTGCCTGTGACCATGCAGGTGTTTCCCTCTTTTACTTTCTCTTTTTCCTAATAAACTTGTCCTTTTAAAATGTAAAAAAAAAAAAAAAGTACATTACTATGCAGAGAGGGTTTTTCTTAAACATACCAGAAGATTTGAACAGCTTAAAATTATTTAATATCTGATATCTGTGTCTCAGACTGGAGGGTTGTATTTTATATTTCTATTCTGATGAATTGCCTTCACTTTTTTCCTTGTATTATATTTGTTATGTTGTTGATATGGTGTTTATTGTATTTTTTGCTGTCAGATGTTGGGAATTTAAATTTAAAAGTAATGCATTAACTTCAAAGTATAAGGACAGGAAGTTTTAGTTAAATGAATAGTTCACATATTTGCCGTCATCACCATGGGAAATTTTAAATGACCATTTTATTTTCATTTCATACATTTATCCAATCTGAATATATTTTCTTTTCACAGATACAATTGATATTACTATGACAATCCTCAGTATGTATATGGCCATATTTTACATATATGCATTTATTAACAGCATTTTCATTTCCAACAATTGGAAGCCTAAAAGATAAAATAATTTCCATTACATGTTGATTTGCTTTAAACAAATTTGCATTTGAAGTATACACTATTTTAATAACTTATTGATACAGAAATGAAATCTCATAGTTCATATCAATAGTACGTATTGCTAAATGCATTAACAATCAAATTGTTCTTATCTTTGTAACATTCCAACAAACCCATCATAAATTGAGAACATCTTAAGATCCCTTTAATACCCCTAATCTACTGAACATTGTCACTTAGCCTCATTTCCTAAACATGGTCAAGTACTTACTTTAGCTACAGTTGTGCAACTCATCTACTACAGATTATATAATAAAGTGTATATAATAAACTGTACTGAAATTGAAAATTAGTCAAGGAGTATAGATGTGGATCCATGGGATGATCTGGTAAACTAGGGGCTTGACTGGCTCTGCAGACCCCATCACAAGAGTAGTCATCAGTCAGGGAAAAGTCACATTCAAAGTATAATTAAAAATATATTAAATAACTATGACTGCCACGCTACAGAAAAATGGAGAAACATAAATCAATCATTTTAACCAAGGACTGACTGTGCAATAGACTACAAAATGGAGTGGGTATTTGTGCCGCTAATCTGGAGTGACTGGTTAGAAGTTTTTTCAATGTGATTGCATTGTGTCATATCTTCAGCCACTGCTGTATGCAGTGTCTGAAAATGAGGTGGTAATATTCATACATAAATAATTTAGAAAAAGGTATTACTCTTCTAAGAAAGCTTTCTATGGGTTTTTATTTTGTCAAAATTCTTTCAGAATTGTATTTTATATATTGAATTAATTTATTTTTGCCAATTTTATCACTATTTGTTCTTTCTTTTCATGAACACATTTAATTACTGATGATCTAATTTCACAATATATAAAGAATTCCAGAGAAGTGTCTATGCCATGGTGAAAATTCTTGTATTTTGAGCTGAGTTATACTATAAAAAAATGGTCTCAAACTATAGTACATTTTCTTGCTTAATTAACTTAAATTTCATGAATAAAATTTTATGACTCCCACTTCTAGAAATCTTGTGAAATCATCTGAGTTGAAGTAAATAATCTTTATGTGGAAATATGAAATGTGCTGAATAATATCCTCTAAAACACATGTCCCCCTAAAACTTCAGAATGACATTATCTAGAAATAATGTTTTGTAGATATAATTAATGAAGGGAAGATTTTAAACCCAATGAGAGTGCCATTATAATAAAGAAATGGAAACAGAAAACAGAGGTGATAAAGTGAAATTGCAAGAATATAAATGATTCACTCTAAGGATTGCCACCTATCATCTCTTTAGCTTAGGTTAGTTAATATCTTTCATTTTCACTGAGGTTTGCTATGTTTTATTTAAATATTGGTAATTTTAAAAGTTCTATAAATTATAAAATGAAACAATGTTCTTGTTTATTCCCAAAAGCAATAAATTTCCCCTCAAAATTTTCAACTAGTTACTTTAAGAAAAAGGAACTTCTGAAGAAACTTTCACAAAATTTGCTCTTGAGTATATGTTATAGAGTTAAATAGCATAAAGATAAAATTATGGTTCCAATGTGAACTCTTGAAACCATGTGCACATTTATTTTTTCATCTACCTTTTAATACTTCAATTATTAAAGTGGCAATCTAAGTGAGTCATAAAAGTTCAATGTTTATTCTGGTTTTATAATCTTTCAAGTAAATCTTTCCAATTAGTCCCTTCTTTGACTGGTTGGTTTATTAAGGATTCTAACATCTGCCCATATGAACACTAAATATTCAGATTAAAAAAAAAAAAGAAAAAATCTAGTATGGAAACTTAAAACAAGACACTTACTTGACCAGTGTAAAATCTGTGCCATCCAGCCAAACCCATTTTAACTGGGCGCTGTTGTAGTACAAATTAATGAAAAATTTTGCTTGCAAGTTTTCACAATGCATCTTTGACAATTTTCTAATAAAATTCTGCAGAGGAAAAAAGAAAATATTGCAAAATGAAATTTTCCCTGATAATGAAGGACATCATTGTTTAAATATCTTTATTTCATCTATAGGTTTCCCTGTAGACTCTGTTCTACTATATGGAAATTATGTACAGGGCTTTTAGGTAAAGGACAAGATGACAACTGCTAATCATTCCTTTTATTTTATTCATAGTCAATTATATTTTTAATCAGTATTTTCATCATTTAATTTGGTTATAAGTTGTGAAAATGAGCAAGTAACTTTAAAGTCATAGAGCAAGCACTGAAAAACATAGTGCATTCATTAGCTTATATAATAAGTAGTGACACATGTCACAAGATTAATATGAGGGGGTGGGAGGAGAGAAGTAGAAGAGGTTTTAACAGTGGTGAGCTCAGAATGTTTTCAAAAAATTATCTTTTACGTTAAAAACCTTTTGCAAAAAGAAGGCTGCATTAACCAATAGAAGAGATTTGTGGTGAGAGGTGGAGGAGATAAAATGTGTCACAGGCACATGAAACAATTTGAGAAACAAAGATAAGAAAGAGCATAGGGTCCTTCTGAATGTAAGACCATAATGACAATGAGCCCTTGGCAGCTACTCCAGAACAGAAATCAGTCCCCTTAGTGCCAGAAGCTAGAACAAAAGGTAAGAATCAGGTTAATTATTAAGACAGATTATTTGTAAGCTATCCTGAGATTTGAGGAAAGAAATTCAAGTGTTATTAAACTTATCATGCAAAATTATAGTCAAAAAAAGGAGTCTTGTGACTACCATATAGAATTGCTTCACAGATAGGTAAAACTTGAGTGACTGCTGCTCTTTTAAAATTTTTCTAAGAAAAATTCTTTTACATTTAAGGAACAAAATCTTATCCTTACCAGCTCTTCTTCAGTATCCACTTTAAGAAAGTTTGAATTTAAACCAGAGCAATAGTCAGGACACTGATTCCAAAATTTCTTTTCTTTTGACAAAAAGTAGCAGTTTTCTCCACGCTGATCCCATTCATTAGAACAAGTAAAATATTTCCAAGCTATTAAAAAAATTACATAATACAAATGAATTTTACAAGTTACTGTCAGTAAGTTTACAAAGCAAATCTATTATCTACAAGCAAGCAATTTGTTTTACATTATATTAGTATGCATTCAAATTTAGCAATACATTTTTCTTATCTTAATAATTTATCTCCTTAAAAGCATTTTGTATTTTAAGATTTATAAGGATACATAAGGGAGACCTTTTTAAAAAATACATTAGAAATTTGTAGAAAATATATCTTGAATATAATCAATATATATTTGCTAAAAATGTTACAAATAAAAAAGATAAACAATAGGTTTCAAATGGAGTCACTCATGCAGGATCCTTCAAGACTTAAAACCACATCTAATTGTTCTTTCCGCCTATCCCCAAAGTGCAATTCTAAGTTCTCACTCTGGAGTCTCCTTTTCAACACTGTGAGGTCACCTACATGATAATAGTCCCCTGTCATACTCTACGGGGAGGTGGTTTGGCTTGAAATAATTTTCTATTTTTGTAATATGACCCCACCCTCTTTTTAACTATAAAAACCTCAGTCTATTTACAATTGCACTGTTGTATGTGATAAGCAATAGAGCTCACAAAATGTGAATTCTCTCTTTTATTCTGAAATTAAAATTATGACTCAGAGACTTCCAAGATTTCCTTTTTCATTTGCTCCATGCTGTATGAGAAATTTTCTGAATGTCCTGCCTTTAAATGAATTCTGATGCACTACAGAGAATTCAGAAAGATCATTTATGAACCCAAAAATAAAAATAATTGAATACTCCTGTGCTTGTTATTGTTCTAAGTAAAAAATAAGAAAATAATAAATGAAGAATCACTTGAATTAAATCAACCACATGGTAAGACCCCATTAATTATTCCCAAATGACTTACCTTCAATAATCTTGCTTTTCTATTGTCAGTGACCTAATCAATGGTCTATTTTCCTTTAAAAAATGTCCATTTTTGTTTAAACCCCTATAAATTCTTTTCAGTTGCCATACAAAATGCTTCCCAATAAATGAATCATAAAATAAAGCCAATTAAATATTTTTAACAGCAATAGCATTTGACATCTGGGAAATTCTCAGTTCTACAAATGGATTGCCCTTGTTTCTGCTTAAATGCACAGCGTTGTATCAAGCAAAATAAACAAGAATTCTCGCTTCTGAAAATAAGATTATGGTTCAGAGACTTCCAAAATTACCTGTTTCATTTCCTTCCTTGTAGAAGATATTTCTTGCATTAAACGAGCTCTGATTCACTAGGAAGTGTTCGGAAAGATCATTTTTAACCTCAAAAAGAAAAGTAATTAAACAATTCTGTGCTAAATGCAACATTTATTAAGAAATACAGAAATGATTAGTAAAGACCACAAAGTAAAGTACACTTAGACATAAAAATCAAACTGCAAATATGAAATATGCAAATATATTCAATAATGCATATATGCAAATATATGTTCATATAACAGTTGATAACAGAAGAGGAAATTATGTTCTCATAACAGTATGAGCAAGTTTTTGTTGTTTTTTTTCTGGTAAATGTGAGGAAAATAGCCTTAAGTCAGTTATAAGAAACTTTAAAATGAATAAATTGATTTTGCATAAGAAATCATCTTCACTCTAGGAAGGGAATACTGTGTTTATTCAAGGATAAAGGGACTCAAAACTGCATTATCTTCAACACATTCCGCTATTGAAATGGAAAGAGATATATTTCTATTTTACATAGTGACTTACACTTTGTAGCTAAGAGTCCAACTGAAAAAAGAAGCACCAGGCAAATGATCCCTTGAATCGCTGCTACGATTTTCCATAGCAGTAGAGAAGAAAGATCTAGGAAAGAGGTAAATATAGAGTGTAACATCAGCCTAAATGTTTGTCAGAGCTTAACTTCTCTTTCTGATTCAGTAAATTACTCAGCTCACAACACAGTTCATACCTAAAATAGGAAAGGCAAGGTAATATTCTACAAAGTCATCCATCACTCATCTTAAGTGTGTTAGCTCAATTCAAAAGCATTAAAGTGCTTTGAATTCTAAAGAGGACATATCCTTGTGCCTATGGGGAGACAGTACTATATTTCACTGTGTCAAATCAGAGGTGGAGGGGAGGCAGCCATGAAGCACTGAAATATTTCCACAGTCTCTGAGGGTACAAACAGGTTATACACATTTTAGAATTCCCTAGAGACAGAGATCACTGTCTTGCCAACAGAATCTGTTAATCTCTACTGGGAGTTCAGGGAAAGAGGAAAAATTGAGAAGGTCTGAAAGTTCCATTTATGTGGCACAGTTCTGCAGGCACTACCAATTTTTGTGGGTTTAGTGGACAAATTTGGAGCGAATACTGTGTGACCAATATATAGTAGGTGACAGATGGCTGCCCATGAAGAACAAACATTAAATCTACGTGGTACCTGAATCTACTGACATTAGGATCCAAAATATAGCTGCCTCTGGGGAAGGAGAGAGTTCCCAAATCCCATCTCCTCCACTCTAGTAATAGCTGATGTACTATTAAGGGAATAAGAGAATATCTAACCTTCTCCATGCCTTGCGCTGATAATGAGAAACAGCCATCCCCTTCCAGAGGAGCAGAAACCAGCTTTATGCCCAGGATCCTGTACAAGTCAGAAACCTCAGCTTCCGGAGACAGGAACTCCCTCACCCAGTATGTCCCCCAAAACAAGACACATGCCCCAGAACAAAGGACATATCAAACTGAGTAAAGTATTTTACAATGAGTAGGACAAGCTCATGCTTAAAATTATAAATCTTTGAAAGCCCAATCTGGAGACAGACTTATTGCAATTCTAGAGAGGGAATTTGAAAGAGCAGCTTAATGTGAATGAAGCATTTAGTGGGAAAGATTGGAATTGACTTAAATGGAATGTGTTAGTAGAAATGTGAGTGTGCAAGACATAAGTTGGAGCTATTATTAATAAAACATGGTCTCAGAGAATAATAACTGATTCCACGAACTTGTCAGCAAACATGAAGCAGCAGAAAAAAAAAATAGCTGTGAATATAACAATGATTTTAGAATGTCCATCCCTTTGCTCCAAAAATTGATACCACAAATATAGTTCTTATTAAACTACCTAAATTTGGATTTCTTGAATCTTCATTCTTCAAGGTCTCCAACAACATCACTTAAGCCCCTCATTTGAGCGAAATCATTGAAAACCAGTGGGCTTAGCCAAACTTTATTTTCTTGACTAATGTCACATCTTTCATTTCAAACATCAAACAAGGATTTGTGTAATGACTATAGTGATTATATTTCTAAATATGGCTTTTACTGCCATTTGCCTTTTCAACCCCAAACCAGGAGTGTGTTGTCTTTCCCAGATTATGCTTTCTCTCCTTTCCTGTATCTAGAGAACAGTGTCTTTTGTCCAATTTGACTTGTGAATTTCCATTATTTTATTTTAAATAATAGGTAAGTATTTATTAAAGTCAAAATAAGCCAAAGATTGTTATTCTATAAAATGAATATTTTAAAATCACAGAAATAGGTGAAAATTTATTTTAATCAGAAAATATTTCACTAATTCAAAAGACTTTGATTCAATGTTTGCAATTTAGAGAAAAGCGTTAAACTTTATTAGGAATATATCTTACTCATTCTTCAAAGGTGTTTATTTCCACTGTTTTATGAGACAAACACTTATGTTTTGTCTATATATTTGTGAATATGAGCATAATAATTCAGAAATGCGTATGTTATAATGTAAATTTTAAAAAGAAAATACAGAAAAAATACATACCTTTAGGTATAAAATCCGATAAGCCTTTTTTTTCAGTTATTTCAAGTTCTTGATTCTCCTGTGGCTGAGATGAGCAATCACGTAGCATATTAACATAAATCGCTTCATTCATTACTTAAAGGCAGAAAGACAATAAAAATGAACAGAAAAATGTTTCAGTGAGTTTAAATTGTGAATCTAGTAGTAAAAACTAATATTGAATAAAATAAATCAGACTTTGGGAAAATTCAAAGATCTGGTATTAAGAAATGGAAACCATATGATTTCAGTTATTAGACCGTACGGCATATCATTTCTAGACTCTTTAAGGCTACTACTCACATACATATCTAATCAATCTTCTACAGTAATAAAAATGTTACTCACTGTAAGTGAAAACGAAGCGCAACTAATCTGTTTCTGTACTGACATTCAAGCAGTTTTACAAACCCTCTTAACCTCCCATTGTTCCTACTTTTCAGTCTCACTTTACTTCCACCTTCCTCCATCTTTCATAATTCCACCATACTTTTTAAGTATAGCATACATGTTTCTCCACCTTGTATATACGATCCCAAGTATTCCTTCATATGCATGTGTTTCTTCTATTTTTGTTCACTATAAAATTCATTTTTAGAATTATTCAAATTCCACCCTCATTTGTAAAACTACTAGAGATCCTCCAGTAAATATTTATCCTTCCAATTTGTATCATTATTCTTTCTTCTTCATCACTCCATCATTATCTTCTCCAATATTGTGCAATTAAAGTCTTCTCATGTTATTATGATGTCCTTGAAATATCTTATTAATCTTGGTTGTACTACAATTATTGTTTGATTCCTTAATTCAGTGTTAGAAAATTAAATTATCTTCAAAGTTAATATTGTATATACCAAATAAAGCCTGGCTATGATGAAACTTAGAAAACATTTTACCTCAATATAATATTTTAATAACTAAGACAAGAATTGACAAGAATATGTGATATATTTTAATACTCTTACTAGAAAATAATAGACCCAAGTTCATAATATTCATAAATTCTGATTTTTAATATTGAATTTTGTATTTCCTTAATTTTCTCTAAACCCATATTTTTTATAACTTGACAATTCCTAAACATTCTAAAATTCAATGTCAAGCAATAACATTCAATATAATAAAATTTTTCTCAATGAATAATATAAAAAATTAACTTCTCTAGGACCCTCAATCACTAATTCCACTCCTAGCACTTTTCCTTAAAATAAATCTTTTCTCATGCCATTTTTATGCGTCCTTCATCCTCATCAATAAGTAGAGTTTTATACCAAATGTTAAAGAGTGATATAGAGAATTTTTATACAAAATTCCACAAAGTGATAAAGATATGCAGACACAGCTTCCTTGAAAGTCCAACATAAAATATAATTTGCAAGAATATATATTTATATATATACTTATATATATGCATATTGAGCAAACATTCTGATTTTGAAAATATAACTTTAAATTCCTTCAACCTCATATCCCTCAAAATTCTAAATAAAATATGCTGAGAAATAGAATGAATATCTGGGAATTTATAAATACCTGATTCTTCGAAGAAAATGCCTGATCTTTTGAAGAGTCGTATATATATCCTGGGAAGAAATAGATACTATCTTTTATTAAAGAAGTTGAAATTTAAAAATTTTGATAGTCCATGGTATAACTTTAGAGTCCAGTAAGACAGAAATGCACCGACTAATAATGTTTTTGTCTCTTCCACGAGAGACTGACAGGTGAGCACATCAATTCAGAATGAGAGAGCTCTGGATGCAACCACACAGGAAACTCTTCTACTGCTGCTCAATTTAGCTCTGTATCATCTCTAGATTGGGTCTTTCTTCAGTCTTACCTTAAATTGCACAAGATGCCCAATATATCTGCACTAATGTCTAAAACAATTACCTCAATCTTTGCATTACCATAGATAATTGGATACCATTGATTATTAATAAAGCAATCCAAAACGTATGCATTAATTTCTATGTATGTATTACATTCTAAACTAAGTCAGTATTTTGGTTATATTAATTGAGACTTTTTGTGATAGTTCTTTTTGACCCTTTCATTTCTAAGGTAAGTTCTGTATTTCATCACTAAATGGTGTATGAGTGACTTAACCGCAAACCCTTCAACATTTCTGCGATTGAACTGTCCATCAATTTCCAAGAATTATCCCCAAAGTTTTGTCATAGCAAACTAAAAAAAAAGTACTACTCAATGAATTATTCAAATGCATTTCAAATATGCATTTCAAAATTGTTTAATTCTTTTGTGCCTGAAAATATGCAAACATTTTGATAGTTCTGCATCATTTATGCCTACATTAGCTTAAAATTATATTCAACTTGTTTCTTTTAACAATTTAAGACATTTTAAACTAGTAAATATGGGTCAATTTTCCATCTTCTGTTGGAAGATAAGCTTATTTCATGCTACCAAGTAAATAGAAAAGATGTTTACATTAATAAATGGTACATGGGAAAAGATCAATAACCTTTGAAGAGCTGTATAATAATAATTTAAAAAATCCTGCAAAATACCTTTAGAACAAAAGGCTAAATATAATGCATCTTTGAATTGAAAGTATGAGGCTTTTATAAATAAATGCAATAAATTTCTAAAAAGCTTTCTTGATCTCAAATAGTTAACTTTCATTCATTATTTGAAATTTATTATTGAAAATAAACCAGTAGCAAATAATGTATATATATATTATATAAATATATAGAAAATCTAATGGTATTACATACTAGAAGACAGAAAACACAAACTATTATATTTAGCTATTAATAAAGTCACTAACCTTTTAAGGAGGAAGAAACAGAAAATTACTGTGGCCACATGCATTGTCACCAATGACATTTCTATTAAGAAAGCTGTAGCTATAATTAAATATGGCTACTTAATAATTGCATGTGCAAGCATTTTAAATTGATCAACTGCACTCTTGATACACTGAAATATTTAAAACTCATAATATTTAAAACTCATATGTAATATTTTCTCTCTTTTGCACATTCTAGTATTGGAAATCCCCTCAAATAAGTTGAAAGTCTGCAAAAAATACTTTTGAAAATTCCTCACTGAATAAATTTTGTAGTTCAACAGGCAAATTAAAAATGCTTGCATCTACAGTAGTTTAACTAATACATGGAAAATAAAGTAGGGTCAGAATAAGACAAGCTTAAAATACAATCCTTGAAAGTTGAGTACAGAACCAAAGCATCCAGAATGGGTAAGGGTAAGTCAGAGTTAACAAAAGTTAAAGAAGCACCATGGAATAGAGTGAAAAACTATAGGTGAACTGGGAGTAGGCACATTATGATGGTAATACCTGAAAAAGGTATCTTAATATTAACTCAATTAAAATGAAAAATAAAAGTAAATCACATAAAATAAAAATTTCTTGATTCAAAAAAGATGCATATAATAAGATGGGAAAAATTTAAAAGATTACTTAACTCAGTATAAAATAATGAAATAACAAAAATAAAGCATTCAATGATCAAATATTTTTATATTTATGAAGACTTGCTTGCTAATTTGGAGAAAATATTAATGACAAATTTGTAAGAAGCTAATTACTGGTATTCAAAACTCTATCTTTGTTTACTGATAATTACTGGTATTCAAAACTCAATTATCTTTGCTTACTTTTTTTTGTTTTGTTTTTATTTTTTTGAGACTAGGTTTTTCTTCGCTATTTTTGCCCATGAAACCACAGACTCTCGTTGCCCGGGGCACCACAGGCTCAAGCAATCCCCAGCCTGAGCGTCCCAGGTAGCTGGGGTTACAGTCCTGCACCACCACTCCCAGCTATTGTTTTGGAACAATGTCTCACTACTGGCCCCAGGCGGGACTCCAACCGCGAACCCTAGCCCCGGCTGCTTCATACGCTGAAGCTTACAGGCACGAGCCACCGTACCCGGCTCTGATAACCACTTTTTAAACATATTTTCAGTGTTCTGCCCAACAAAAATACATTCACAAAAAAAGACACAGACACACTCACTATTTGTTCATTATTTCTAATTTATTTACAGTTAGAGACAAATGTGTCGGGGAATTAATTTTTTAAGTTTATTAATATATGTGTTATAGGACAGTTTATAATCTATTGCAGAACATGTGCATTTTAAAATAACTAGCATTCTGTTATTGTTGCATATTTGGCTAATGTTAGTTCAGTAGGCTGTTGGGGGGTTCCCTATATTTTTCAGCAGTCCTTCAAAAATCATATTACCAATTACTGAGAAGGTTTTTAATGTTTCCAGCAAAACGAATACATATGTTGTGCCAATTTTTTTTTTCATGAATTGTGAACATCTGCTACTGCATTCATGACATTGGAATTGCTTCTTGAAGAATCTTTTTTACTATATAATATTCTTGTTTTTGTCCTTTATGTATCTACTATATTCTTTATTTATTTGTGTTAAAATGGGACCTTAAGTTGTATACATGTATTATATATCATTTATTAATAGTTATCATGTATTAATAGCTCTTTCATATTAAATGTACATTATAAGAATCATCTTGATTTTCTAATAATATTTACATATACATCAGTTATTTTTTCAATTTGTATTCCTTATTATATAATTTATTTTCTTACTTCATTAAATTATATAATAATTCCCACACAATGCTAACAGGTGAACTCAGGTAATGTTTCCAAGTCTCTCTCCGCTAGCAGGCTTAGTTGTACTTCAGGGGCAGTAGAATTCAAAGTGATAATTTTCCTTCTATTCTCATTTGACTATATGATCATTTTTTTCTACTTATGCATTAGATCTTGCCAAATTTTGCCAAATTATTTTAGCAACTTAGAAGAAGACCTTATGATACTCTTTTCTTTATTCACAAATGTATCATCTTAATTTGGAGACCATTTAATTATCAAGTATTGGTAAAGATTAGTGAGCTGCATGAAATGTTATCTTTTTACAGGCTCTGCAATATTTTCATCATTTAGTAGCAAAATACTCCTTAATTTAAATAAAAATCATGTAAAAAATCACATAAACCTTATTTTTATGGTAAGGCTTGAATTCTTTTCCTTTTTTATTAATTAAAATGTTTTATTGATTTCACACACACTTATATATATATGTACAATATATATGTATATGCATATATGTTATGTATTATGTATGTATATATTACATCATTGTCTACCCTGAGGTTTTCCCACCACCTTATCACCAGTGAGGTGAAGCATATTAATCTCTTGTGCCCTTCCTCTCCCCCAACTTTTACTCTATACTTACATTTGTGGACTGTTTTAAATTTTTCTTGTCTGTTTGCTTGTTTGCTTTCCCTAGATCCCCTGCATCACTCATATATGTGTGATCATCCTGTATTAATTCCTTTTCTAAAGATTTTAATGGCTATTCTGTGTCCAGGCTTTCTTCTTCTATTTGTAGTGATCAGAAACCACATGGTACTAGTAAAAGTACCTATTACCTTTCAATTTTTTCCAACTTACAGCCATTGTGTAACCAAGATAGTGATACTCTTTTGAATTTCAATTTGTGTCACAGAATTAACTTGAGTCTTATTGAACTTTTAGTTCTAAGCTACTTTTTGTTCTTTTATCAAATGTTTCAGTAGTTGATTTTGTTTGACATTTATAGCATTCAGTGTTAAGTCATGTATTTGAGATGTATGTGTGTGTGTGAATGTATTCATGTATGCATATGTATTTCTGTATTAAATAAAATATTTATTTTAGGTAAATAGATGAAGACTTAACAGACATTATATAGAAAGACTATTTAAATGAAAAAAGTAACACCATTAATCATTTAAAAAATTGTAGATTTAAGTTATAATTATATCAGGAACCCTTCTTCTCTAAAAGTTGCTTCATTAATTTAAGCAAGGCAAAGTGACCCAAAGGGGAGGGATGGGGATAGGAAGACTGGAGGGAGAAGAAGGAAGAACAGGAAGAGCAAGGGTTCAGAAGAAGCAATACCATTTAGCATTCCTTCCAGCAACATGTTAAAATGTGAATTTCCCCTTATACTTCATCAAGAAAAATAGATGCAACCATTAACCATCTTTTTATGGTTTTGCTATATGACACAGAGAGAGGATTTCTCCAATTTAGAAGTTAGAGAGGGAAATTTAGAACCAAAAGTGTCTTTTATGTTGTTTCTGTTTATTCAGTCCAACCATTGAGAATTAGTAGAGAGAATGAGACTCCAGAGTAGCACATGCTCTTTCTGTTATGAGGAGGACAAATCCCTGTTCTTTCCTAGGGAGACAATGAGGCCTGAGGAGACAATCAAGCTTCCCCAGGGGAGGTTCTGACCTCTTCTTGAGATTCGCCATTATTAGGTTAAAAACTTCCATTATTTGGTGGTTCTCCTTCTCTATTTTGATGCTATATGGATACTAAGCATGCAACTTCACCCATTTTTATGCCATCAAATAAGCCTTTTTTTTTTTTTTTTTTTTCCGATCAGTTAATGGAAGGAGTAAGTATTTTCCCAAGCAGAGTCTAGAAGGCTGGCCTCCTCCTATACCAAAACAAAATTATAGAAAATGCTGAACACACAGGCCTGAGAAGGCTCCCAGAAAAAAAAAATAATACAGAGGTTGAAATTCAGAATATACATGGGACTTCCATTAACCAGACTCTATGAGATTACAAATACCAAGATATCAAGATATGCATGAGCTAATGATTGAACCCATGCCATATTAACACAGAAAGAATTTACAAAAGTAAAACCAAGATCCTCTAAATAGAGACAGAAAAATCCTATTGCATGTCCTACATTTGCATTGTGCTGTGGTGACCAAAATAAGAAAGGATCTTTGGGCTAACCGGTTATAGGCATGATGGCTTTATTATTGCTGGGCACCAAGTTGTTACCTGGCAACACAAGGAAAACAGAGTGACCTAGTGTGAGTCCTCATCCTATATATGCAAGTTCAAATGGAAAAACAAAGGAATGAGCACATACATTTAAATGTTCAGGTTTTGAATCAAGCATAGATATATAAATTCTGCCATAATTCTCAGTAAGCCCAGATCAGGAAATTAGATTCATGGAATGCTTGGAATTGCAATTCTAAGCATTTGAGATCTCACTGGCTTGGAGAAGGGAATGGAATTCATAAAAATATCAGTGTGTTTAGTTCATTCAAGACATCATTCACAGGTTCAGTGTGTTCCTTATGTTTCCTCTAACACATGGAGAAAAACTGCACAATTCCATGAAACCAATAGAAAACTTAGATATTTAAATGTAAAATATACTATAATAGCATACATAATAGAACACTATCAAAATTTAAACGTAAATTTACAGATCAGAAAGAACTAATTTTGAGAAACAAGATGAAAATGAACCTCCACTATTTAGTATAGTCTATAAAAGTTTGTGATGTTGACATGTAATATTCAATGTAAATTGTTTATTTAACTTTCTATTGGAAAGTGTACAAAAATAGATGATAAAATGGATCAAATTTAATGTTAGACATGCACTAAATGAAATTCAATGTTAACCATGCATGCAGTTTTCATCAATCTTTATCTTATGCTTTATTATTTCAGGTTGAGTTCCACACATCAATCATATTAAAATATTTTAGGTATATGCAAATCATATGATCAGACACAATTTGAAACATTTCACAGATTCCAGAAGTGGATTGTAAAATTTTGAGAGGTAAAGGTGCCTTTTTTAAGGTTACCCTTCATTGCCCACTTCTACTGTTCATTTCTTCTACCTAAATCAGTTGTTCGTAGATGTATGTGTGTCTGTCTGAAGGTTTTTTCACTCTGCAGGGTTCATCGACAAACAACTATTGGGGGTGAATGCATGCAGTTTGTTGGATTTGTAGTTTGAGAGAATGACAACCTGTAATGAAAAATAACATTTAGAAAAATATATGAGAATTTTCAGAGATGATAATTTTATGATAGAATTTTTCAAAACATGAATGATTCATTACATATTAGTACACTTTTTTATTCAATAGTGACAATTTTTGCAATATTAGACTATAATATTTTGCAAACTAGTTATTGCCTCAGTAATCCATGACACAGAGACCAGAATTTTTTGTTGTTTTGCCTTTGCTCTTAATAAATTTGATATTTGATATACTCTGCTTTAATTTTGCATAGAGATATTAACTAAATTAGTATAGGAAAACAACTCAGGACATATAAAAATGACACTGGAAAGCCCATTTTTTAAATTAAAATGAATTAAAATTATAAATATACAGAACATTTGAAAAAAGAGAGTTGAAAATGAGAATATTGGGGTCCAGCATAATAAAGCTATCATTAACACAACATTTTTCTCTGGACATTTCCTGTGAATGTTATATCTGTACATAAACATACACACTCACATAAAAAAGTTTATGTCACAAGCTCTTATATGGTCACAAATACATAAGCTTCATGTCACCTGAGCACAGACTTAGATTTTTTAGATGCAGTCAGAATTGTTATTCTGCTGAATCTATTTTTTTCTATCATGCCATAATTTTCATTTCAATTTGTTGTGAGATTAAGAACAAATCTCTAAATAATAGAAAACTCTGAACAGGCAAGAACTTACAAATCCTGGACACCATCTATGCACACCAACCTCTCACACCCATGTACAAGTGTTCTTTACTGGAGGTGATTCCAAACCAGTAGTAGTATCCAATGAACTTCGATGAACTTCATAAAATAGTGCTTACTAATTTATAACTATAACTAAAAAAATGTTATCTCAGAATGCTAACTTGTTTGTGTCTACAAACAAACAAATTAACATTCTGAGATAATTTCTTAAAATTTTGTGTCCAGCAATACATGCAGCCTTTCAATCACACAAACTGAAATCATTTTTAACAACTTGTTTAGAAAGTAGTCACAAGTCTCCTGTGTCCTCACATATCACCCACTCACTTGTTAAAAAACAATTCTGATAAGATAGAATAAAAAATATATATATATATATATAAATGAAGTTAACGTTTTCATAAACCACATCCTTTCCAGGAAACCAATTTCCAATTTGGTTCTCTATCAGTATCTTAGTGATAAATTAGGTTAATCTCAAACTATATTCAGCATAGATAGTACGTGAAGCTAAAAGAAAATCTGTTTTTATAAGAATTGGGAAATTTTTACTATCTTGCAATTGATTTATTCAAAAATCCCAAAATGATATCAAAATAATCAGAAATACAAAATAAATTATAAAATCAATTGAAAAGCCAAAACTTACAAATATTTACTTGTTCTTACAAATATTTAGATATAATAAAATAACTTATTATGACTATTTTAAATCCTCTCTAAAGTGTTCCTTGTACTTTATTTGATATGTACCTTAAAATTTATTCCAATAGAATAAACCTTTGACAGAATTCAAGTAGGTTTTGTAATGATTACTATAAGATGAATGATATGAATAAATTAATTAGTTCAAAATATGTAACATTCAATATTGTGTAATTAAAGTGTTAAATCAAAATATTCAGCTTACTGAGATGGAATATTTTCCTAACTCTACAAACATACAGTAAACCAGTCTTAAAAGCATACCGATTTGCTGTATTGTACATCAGAAATAGATTGAAATTCCCAGAAATAAGGAAACTTCTACTCTCTTCCCAAAACTTTAAGTCTCTGGAGATAAACAGTTGCACTAATAGCTGACCCATTTTTCTTAGGAATAGCTATATCCAGAGAAAAATAAAATATAAGAGTTGAAACTAAGATTGTTCTGGAGTGCTCTTTCATCATTCAAAAAGCATTTGCAATTTTTTTTTTCCTACAGATTCTTTGAAAATCTTTCTGAGCATAGATTTGAATGTTTCAGACATGGAATATCTGTAGGGTAACTTATTTTGAGGTAAAATTTTGCTGTAAAAGATACTGTGAGGAGTAACATTTCCTTAGGTAAGATGGGTGACTGTGGGTTTCTTTTTCTGAAGTAAATTTTTGCTCTAACGGTTATTTCAGGAGTGACATTTTCTGAGATAAAATTTTACTCTAAAAGGTATTGGAAGAACACAATTTTACTTTTGGAAGTAAAATTTCATTCTAAAGGATATTATGAGGGAATTTTCTATGAAGTACCATTTTTAAAATAAATTATATATATATATATATAATTTCACATCATTGTGATTCCCTGGGGCCACCCACCACCTCCCCTCCCTGGCCACTCCAGTTGGTCCTCCCACAGTTGTGTACTTTCATTTGGTTGCCCATATATTAATGAAACCATTTGATTTCTGTCTTTTTCCTTCTGATTTGTTTCTGCCAATATGATTTCTTCTAGGAATATCCATGTTACCATAAAATGTCAATTTGTTATGTTTAATTGATGCATAATATTCCATTGCATATATATACCACATCTTTTCCATTCAGTCATCTGTCTTGGGGCATTTGGGATGTTTCCATATCCTTTCAATTATAAATATTGCTACAGTAAACATTTGGGCGCAGGTGTACCTTTGTACAAGCATTAAGGTCTCCTTTGGGTAGATTCCTAGAAGAGCAATTGCTGGATCAAATGGTAGTTACCTTTCCATTAGTTTGAGAGTTCTCCACACTGCTTTCCATAGTGGCTGGACCAATTTACATTCCTACCAGCAGTGTAAAAGTGTACCTTTAATGGCTATTGACAAGGGACGTGAAGGTGGATTGTCTTTTTCTGAGGTAATATTTCTCTCTAAAGGCTATTCAGAAGAGTTTCTGTAGGGTGTTTTATTCTGAGGTAAAATTTTTTTCTAAAAAATTGGTGTCTGTGTGGTGTCTTTTACTGAAGCAAATTTTTGTTCAAAATTATGTTGTGAGGAGTGATATGTCTTTTTCAGAGGCAAATGTTTGTTGTAAAATGTAGCGTGAGAAAAGCTGTTATTTTGTGAGATAAAATAATGCTCTAAAGGATACTGTGAGGAAACTTTCTGTAGGCTATCATTTTGTGAGATAAATTTATGTCTTAAAATCTTCTGGGAAGAGAAGTGTCTGTGAGGTGTCTTTTTCTGAGATAAAAATTTGCACTGAAGGATATTTTAAGGAGTGATTTTTCTGAGGCAAGATTTTGCTATAAAAGACATTCTGAAGAAACTTTCTACATAGGTTATCATTTTGTGAGATAAAACTATGTTCTAAAAGCTTAAAGAGAGTGACTTGTCTTTTGGGTATCTTTTTCTGAGATAAAATTTGCTCTATAGGATATTGTGACAAACTTTCTAAGATAAATTTTGCTCTAAAGGATATTGTGAGGTGAAGAATCACTGGGAAATCTTTTTCTGAGGTAAAATTTCACTCAAAGGAAATTCTGAGAAATAACTTTTCCTGAAAGAAAATTTTGCTATAAAGACTTTTGGAAAACAAGTATCTCTTCGATGTTTTTTTCTGAGATTAAATTTCACACTAAAGAATATTTCCAGGAGTAACTTTTTCTGAGGTAAAATTTTTCTCTAAAGGAAATTATGAGGAAAGTATCTGTGGATTACCCTGAGGTAGCATTTCACTCTAAAGGATATCGCCATGAGTAACATTACCTAAGGTAAAATTTTACTGTAAAAGGATTTTGGGAATAGACATATCTGTCAGGTGTCTTTTTCTGAGGCAAAATTTCACTCAAAAAGATACTCTGAGGAGTGACTATTTCTCCAATAAAATATCACTCCAAAGAATATTGAGAAGACAAGTGTCGGTGTGTTGTCTTTTTCTGAGATAAAATTTTGCTCCGAAGGATACTCTGAGGTATGTATCATTTTGGGTATCATTTTGTGAAGTAAAATTTTTGCTCTAAAGGATATTGTTAACCATAACATTTCCAATGGTAAAATAATCACTCTCAAGGTGTTGGGAAAGGAAGTGTCTGTTGGATGTCTTTTTCTAAAGATAAAGTTTTGCTCTGACGAGAAGTTTTGCTCCCCCTCTTTTGGGGAAGAGAAGTGTCTGTGAGTTATCCTTTTCACGGGTAAAATTTCACTCTAAAGGATATTTTGAGATGAAATCTCTAGGGATAACTTTTTCTGAGGTAACATTATGTTTTAAAGGATACTGTGAGGACAAGTATCTGTGGTGTCTATTCTTAGGTAATATTTCACTTTACAAGGCATTCTGAAGAAAGTATCAGGAGGAGTATCTTTTGTTCAGGTAATTTTGCTCCAAAGGACCTACTGAGGAGAGTTATCTCTGGGCTAACTTTTTCTGAGGTTAAATTTCACTCTTATGTATATGGTGAGAATTTTGTTCTAAAGAATATTGTTAGGAGAAATTTTGAAGGGGTATCTTTTTCTGAGGTAAAAGGTTTCTCTCAACCTTCTGAAGTGAATTATCTCTGTGGTAACTTTTTTGGAGGGAAAATTTGGGGTAACCTTACTTAAGGTAATATTTCACTATACAAGGTAGTATTGATACAGGGTGACTCACCTGGATAAGCAGCCAGGGTCTCTCATAGTGATGTAGTTGAAAATTGTATTGTGCTCCATAAAGTCTTGGGGAGTGGAATCTGAGAAAAAGATCAGTGAGAAGAAAGAAGAGTGAAAGGGCACATTAAAAGACAAGCCAGTGGGATTTTTGGGAGGAAGAAACATTAAGGAGCAGCCTGAGTGGCCAGGCAGGACAAAAGTGCCCTGGAAGAGTGAGCTGGTGGTAGCAAGGAGCCAGGGTGGGAGAGTACATGCAGCGAAGTATCTGGTGTGGAGTCAGATACCAGAATGACATCCTGCTGAGGGCGGTTTGGGCAAAATGGCATCATCTTGGACAAGTGTTTGGAATTTTGGACTGAACAGTAATTGGATTAAAATAACTGGCCACTTGTGGTATTAAGGACTTTTTTGTTTTCCTGGTTAATTTTCATTGTTAATTAAACCCTGTTGTTTAAATTGCATCGCGACTTTAACAATTGCTACATGTGGGTGGGAAAAATCTGAAAAATGTGGGCCTCAGAAGTCACATTTTCAAATTGCCACTTTTTTCCTTTGTCTCATTGGTTAGAGGTTTCTGCTCCATTTGCACACAATATCAGTATGAAGAGAACTATCTTTGGGATAATCTTTCCTGAGTTAAAATTTTGCTCTAAGCATATTCTGAAGATAAGTATCTTTGGAATAATCTTTTCTGAAGTAAAATTTCAGTCTATAGGACTTTCTGAGGAGAAATAACTATGGGGTAACTTTTTTTTTTTTTTTTTTGCGAGACACTCCAGGCCAATGGAGGAAAGGCTGACTGTGTGCTTATCTAGAAGATCTGGGTCAGATTGTGACTAAGCTAGGGGCTAAGGATTCAGAAAACTGTTTAAGAGTTAAAGCAAAATGCAAGATTCCTCATTAAAAGAGTGTTCTTGAAGCACCTATATATTGTTGAGAACCAATGAATGGTGCTAATCAGAAAAAGCAAAATGATGAGTTTCTAAATGTTTCAGAAATACTATATGCTCAGTGCCTCCCTTTGTCTGTGATAAGAGATGATCAGAATGCTATTTTTTCAATGTTTCAGCATCAAATATTTATAAATATTTTAAAACTAATAATAGAGTGAACATAAGTAAATCTGAGCAAATGTAGCTACAATAAATTTCCACAAATAAAATTTTAACATTTAATAAGAAATATTATTACTTACAATACAGATAAAAACATTTAACATATATTAGGTCATTTATTTCTGAGGCTTAATAATGAAGACATAAACTCATTTTACCAGTAGGAAAACTAAGATGTGATAGAATTAAGTAACTTGTTACTTGTTACTTGTAAAAGACTTTCTCCACAGATACATATATTTTATAATATGTTTATTTTTAAATATAATATATTCTAAATCAGGATATCTGTGTGTATTTTGTGCATTTTCATTTTTTTTTACAAAGAATGCACAGTGTCTTCATGTCTCATTCTGTACTCTTCCTTGCACACATATACTCACTCACCCACATACATACATATGTGCTCTACAGCTACGTCAGTTGTTCTGAGCCAACTCTTAATACTTCATCTACATTTTGAAAACTATATAGCTAGGAAAACGAATATGAAATCTCACATGTTGTACTTAGTTTTCTCATTCTTATCAAATTCCATCTTGTTTAGATTCTCAAAAGAGTGATTGCTGGGTCAAATGGTAGTTCCATTTTCATTAGTTTGAGGGTCCTTCACACTGCTTTCCATAATAGCTGGACCAGTTTGCATTTCCACCAGCAGTATAAAACTGTTCTTTTCTCTCCGCATCCCACCAGCACTGCTGTTGTCCATTTTTTTTTTTTTTTTTAATGTGGATCATTCTTATTGGTGTAATGTAGTATCTCATTGTGGTTTTGGTTTGCATTTTTCTGATTGCTAGTGACGTTGAGCAGTTTTTCATGTAACCTGTTGGTCATTTGTATTTCCTCTTTGGAGAAGTGTCTTTTTAGCTTTCTTCCCCTTTTTTGACAGTGATTCTTGTTTTGTTTTTGCTAAGTTGTGTGAGTTCCTTATGAATCTTTGTTATCAATCCATTATCACTTTTGTAGAGGACAAAAATTTTCTCCCATTCAACTGTGTTTCTTTTTGTTTTGTCAGAGACCTCAATGCTTATACAAAGGGACATATGTGCTTGGATGTTTATAGCAGCACTATTTATAATTGCAAGAATATGGAAACAACTTAAATGTCCCAAAATAGATGAATGGATGAAAATGATGTGGTATATATACACAGTGGAAAGTTACTCACCAATCAAAAATGTCAAATTTGATGATTTTATGATGGCATATATGTACCTAGAAGAAATAATATTAGCAGAAACAAGTCAGAAATAAAAAGACAAAAATCAAATGTTTCACTAATATATGGGACATAGGAAAAACAGACAAAAGGTCAGAAGGAAAAGTCAAAACAATCAAACTGAAGTATGAAATTGTGGGGGTTGTGGGGGGTGGTGGTGAAAAGAGTCAGGGAGTGGTGAAGGATGTACTCCAGGGAATACAAACATGTGAAATTACATTATTATTAAATAAAAAAAAATCTTGTGGAAGCTGATGAGACTGGATATAAATTATAATGTCCAGTGGGTTAAACATACAGACTGACTGAGATCAGTCTGAGCCTGACTTGGATACTGGATACCATTTCTTTTGCTGTAAGCATACAGATAGTCATGAATTTCTCAAGACAATTTTGAATTGCTAAACTAGGAAGATGAACATTAGAAAATTGAAAACCATTTTCAAAAATTTTTATGTATTCATTTGCTTTCTTTTTCTTCAGATAGTTTTTTATGTATAAATCTCTCATTGATATATATATATATATATGTTTGGGTTCACTTTGAAACACAGTAAAACTAAGAGTTAATTTCTTACGTACCAACTCTAATCAATTAAGAAATATATTTGAGTATGTGGTCGACAAATCTTTTAGTCCAGAATCAGCAATAAATAACGTTTTCAAAATGAGCAATGTTTCTGATGAACTTTGTTTGAAAGCATTTATCATTTTTATCACTTCTGAATTTACTACCACTGATGTGGAAAGAATATTTTGTCAAATAATGTACAGAACATGACTTTACTAAGAGAAACAACTCTTTCCTGAGATATAGAACATGAAGGAAAACGAGTACAGCCAGTATTAGCAGCAACAAATAAACACACTGTATTCTGTCAAATTCTGCTTTTTTTCTTTCACTTTTTATTTGGGAATTAATATAGAAAATAGCAAGATAATAGTAGATGAAACTCACTTGCAAAATCTACTCAAATTTCTCCAATAGTAATATTTTACATGAATAGAGCACACTGTTAAAAACAGAACATTGATAGTAGTAAAATAAAATATCAATTTCTCATGTGTTCATTTACTTGACAATGAGAGTGTACATTTGTGTGGACAATTTAACGAATTTCATCACATGTGTAAACATATGAAAGTACTTTTCATGAGCCCTACTATTATATTCTAGAAAACTCATATGAAATTATTTTACTACTGTGAAGTATGATTGTTAAAGATTAGGTAAATTATTTAGTATTTTCCTTTGCTTATCAGTTTCATTTTAACATGTGGTTCATAAGAGATTTATAAAATTTGCTCAGCAAACATTAGAGCCCACACTCTGCTGCATGTGTATGCTTTAAAATCCTACTGAATAATTTTTATTTCCATGCTTTTACTGATGCAGGAATTTATAATACATGAGAAATTTTGTTATGTACAATATTCTCTTGAAAATGAAGATCACACAAGTTTGCAAACTCTAATAATGCACTTAAATTTTGCCTAATCCCAAATATCTTTGTCATAGGGTTAAAGTAACTGACATTGATTTCAATCAATTACTGATGGTATTCAGTCCCCCTGAGAACTTTTCTAAGAGCTCACCAGAATTGCTCCTTATAGGTGTTGATGCATAATAGTTTCAAGCAAATGAAGTAATATTTGCCAATGGCTGACAAGCTGATTTTCAGAGGTTATTCAACACATTGTTTCTATTTGATTAGTTATCAATTACAATTGAAATTACAACATTTTAAATTTAAGATACTGCATTATTTTTAAAAATATGCAATCATTTCACGATGTCAATATTAAGGAACTGTTAAAAATTCAACAGGACTATTGAAGAGAGACAGGCACAAGAAACTTTCCTATTTGCATGAAGTTAAAAGCAACAAGACAACTGCATCAAGAGAATAAACTGATATATTTTGAAAACACAGTTCTACTTCAAATTCAAAAACAGCTCTCAAACTTCAATGAAAGATACAAAGTAATGTAACAATTTTGTGCATATGTAGATCTTTCTTTGCTGTTGACACTACCTTATATTTATGTTATAGTAAGGCATCTGCACAGAAAGAGAATCATCCAGATAATGCTGACTTACTTGTTAACATACATTTTGGACAAAATTTGGCATTCTCCAATTGTGTATGGTAGGGCAACAAGAAAACATAACTTGCTTCAAATATCTTGATGTCGATCCTTAAAGCACATCTCTTCTCATTAATACACATAGACTAAACTGAGAGCCTAATATAAGAGTTGCAAAGAGCTTGTTTGCTGAACTGTGGCTTCTGGACCTTTTATGGCTGGAAACAGTCTCTCTGTGGTAAACTGTTGTGGGTCTTTGGGTTCTCATTCTGAACTAAAACAACTATGTTGATTAAATCGGTAACTTCTTGATGTCTAATTGAAATGATGCTGAGTCTTTTTATTGAATGTAAGAGAAAAAATATTATAAAGTGCTGTGGTCAATATCTCTTGATACAACAGGGAAGTAATAGTTCTCAAGAACTGTAAGATGCTTAGGACACAGTACAGGCTACTATATAAATTAGTGAGTCTGTCAGTTTCTAACTTTTGTTAGGATTCACGTTTCTAACTTTTGTATTGAGCTCTCATTCAGTAAAGAGAAATCAATTTATATATTCCCAAGCTGTCAATGGGGATAGGTAGGCAAATGATAATGATCATAGCATACAAATAGACAGTTAAATAGATATGAGCATTGATAAAAGGATATACAAAACATTATAAATTTTCAGCAATTTTGATTTTCAGTAAAAGGTATGCGTCAGTCTTTAATCCTACTTTGTGAGGCATATTTAAACCTGAAATTAAGTCAAAAATGAAAACAAATAAAAATGAAGTGTCATTTGAGTCTTTTAGATACTGCATCTAATAGATCATTCAATTTTATTTGTATAAAATTTGAAATATACATCTCTAATAAATGAGAACATGTTTCTCATCATCTTCATTACTTTGAGGTTTGCAAATTTGATAACTTACAAAATCTTGATTTTTCTCAGACACTTAAATATATAAATTTCTTATTTTTATCACTTCCTATGTTGCTAAGATTGTGTTTCTTGTATTTTTACTATTTCATATTATTAACTAAAATTAAAAATATGTTTGATGACACTAATTTTTAGCTAAATCAAAAGTTCATAGAGTTGAACTCATCAGCATGGGAAATCTTAGATATTTACTTTCTTCGCATTTTCATGCATTCATTTGATCTGGCTAGATGATCTTCTTACAGATACAGTAACCATCAATTTGACAATCTTCAGCATATATCCGGCCATTTTTTATATGTACGCATTTATTGCCACCAGTTTTATTTCCAAGAATTTGAAGCCTAAGAGAAAAATAATTTCCATTAAATCTGAATCTTACTATAAAATCTGTATTTTAACACCTGTCTTATCTTGATAAACATATAAAAATAAAGCCAGAAACACCATTTTTCTAGTTTTTCCCACTACAAACACTATAAATGATTTATTTTTTCCAAAATTTAATATAAACTATGTAATTGGGGTGGTACCAATGACTTTAATTCTAACATAATTTCTATGACCTCAAGCAATTCTAGAATATGTTCCATTCTCACTGGAATTTACAAACCATGTTTATACATTAACACCTGTATAAACATGAAACATTATTATATACTGATTAGTATAGCACTATTAACATTTTCATTAATAATAATTTATTCTCTTTTAAAAAATGAGCAACAATCACTGAGGAACTATGTGACCATGATATAGAAGGTACCATTAGAAATGAAGGTGAAATGATTTTGAATTTTATGTAATTCCAAAATATTAATTTGAACATCAAACTGCACTAGAAAATAATTTCCTTTAATTTGGGCTTATTGGAAGGTAATATGTATATTATAGCCATAAGACCTCATAGGAGAAATCAATATTTTACTTATATTTCTATATTTGAGGATTTATTTGATATCAGTTTATTGTTAAGATTTGGTAGAAGAAGAAGTCATGAGTGGAAGATAGTATCTTCATGGAATTTTTCTATGTACAGCCACCTTTTACATGATGAAATTATCATTAAGTTTTTTTTTAATGACTTTATGAAGTAAGTTCTTTTATTCACCTTATTTTCATAGATGATGGGACAGAAACTGAACAACAAATTGTTAGACTAATCAGACATACATCATACAAGTGGCAGAGACAAAATGGAGAGTAGTTTCAGAGCCTGTATTATTAATTACCACATTAAACCATGGACGTGAAGACTGGAAAATAAAATTATCAATATTTCAACAATTCTTAGAGTTTTGCTAAACTGACTTTTGCAACTGTGGCTATGTGCTTGATCATTAGAAATCATGAGATAAGTTTGCAGGAAATAAAAAGAAGAAAAAACAGGCTTTAGTAGAATTAGGAATTAAGGTTTTAGTGAGAAAGTATCAATTATAAAACACAATGTATTAAAATTAAAAATGGAGATGAACTTTAAATGATAAATCTAATATACCACTATCTTAGTTTATAAATAATAAAAGGAAAATATATATTATAGAAGGAGCTAGCATGAATTTTTTAACTGGCTTTGTGAATTGGAGAGAAATAATCTTAAAAAACATAACTCATCAGAATAGCGTACTAAATTTTTATTTTTGAAATTACTCTTTGCTGTATAACAATCGAGTTTGTTAATGCACTTAATAATACAAATTGTTTCAATATCTGTAATGGATTACAACATGGAGTAGGTATATGAGCCCCTAGTTCAAGATATTAGTTATTATTAATATTAATTATTCAGAATGAGTCCATTGTATCAAATCTTCAGCTAGTATTGAATGCATAGTCTGATAATAAGGTGATTAACTTTATATATAATCATTTGCTGACAAATATTTATACACTTCCAAGAATGTTTCATAAGATTTAATTTTCCCCTAACTTCTTAAATAGGAGACGTTTAATTTTAATATTCAGAGAATTTATTTAAGTCTATTTTACCATTACTAAAAAGTTATTCTTTCAACCACTACAATCGTCAGTCATCTAACTACTTAGGGTAAGTCTGTTATCAAGCAAGAACTGGGAACAGTTATGGTATTCTTAATCTAAATCCGATCAAGGACTCCATAGGTTGTGATCCCAATTATTAATCTGATCAGACTCTAGGTTAGGTACTGTGAGGGTCTTCACATGAGAAAGGACTTGTAGCACTTGGAATTTGGAATTTGTCACTTTCAAGACCAGTAACTTGGAACTTTTAAGAAGGAGGAGGGAATTGCAGGTGAAAAGAGACTTGTAACTTGCAGGAGAGGAGAAAGGGGAGAAACTGTGAATATGAGTATCTAGGACCCAGAGAAGCAAAGGACCTGGCAGGGGAGAAGATCCAGCGAGTAAAGAACTGTCACGTGAAATTCAGAGAAAGAGCCTCAGAAAAAGTTTGCATGTGCGAACTGTTCCAGATCCACAAGGTTGACTTTCCTGACCTCTGGGAAAGGAAGGAGGACCAGTAGCAGTATCCAGCAACCAACCTACCACCAACGAAGAGAAGCCAAGACCTTTGCAGATACTGGATCTCTAGTCCTGTCTCTGAAGTCTCTGATGGAAGCACCAAAGACCCTAAACCTGGTGTCTCTAGCTGTATGCTGTGCACTCCTAGTGATCACTTCTGAGCATCACTGTTGTCCTTGACACTCTTGCTGGCAGATTACTGGCACTCTGCTTGACTGGTGGACACTGACTGGGTGAGGTAGCTGGCCCCTGTGGTTATACTGATCTCTTTGTTTTTCATGTGGAATGAATTTTACGGTAGTTAAATCTTATGGTCTCTTGCAACTCTGCACAAGTGGAAGAATCCACAGACAGTGACCTGTATGGGGATGTCCCTTGATTACGGATTATAGCCATTTTGTACTTGCATTTGTATTTGGGTTTAGTTTTGGGGTGTCCTATTGACACCTGGTTGTAGTTAGTTTTAGTGCTTGTTAGCACCGTGTTTCAAATCTATAGAAATTTCTGTGCCAAGATGAAAATATCTGCAAACTGATCTAAGGCAATCATAGTATGATGGGACGAAAACCATATACTGTATTTTTATGGATTTTTTTTTCAGAATCAACTCAATGCTTCCTACTTCTAGAAAGTTAATGAAATTTTCTGAGTTGAGGTTTAGTAATCTTTATGAGAAAATATCTAGTAGGCTGAATAATGACCCCTAGAATACATTTACTCCAGAATCTCAGAATGATGTTATCTGAAATTCGTTTTCTTATACATGTAATTACGTTAAAGATCAAAACGAAATCTTATTGCATTGGGACTTTATGCAATGAATATCTTTATAAAAGAGACATGCAAACAGAAGCAGAGAAGAAGCAATGTGAATTTAGAGCTACATATTTGTATCATGCCAGGGATCACCAGTCAGTGTGTCTATAGTTCAGGAGATATATTATCTTCCATTTCACTGAGGTTTATTACAGATACTCTATGTATTTTTTTGTGTGTGGTAAAGAATTTCTACAGTATATACAATAAAACAAAAAATTCAACATCAATTACAAAATTTTCCCTAGAAAATTTCAGCTAGATCCTTCTAGAGAAAGGAATATACATACAAATCAAATCCACAAGTAGTTTGACTTCAGACTTCTAAGAGAATAAAGTTCTGTTTCTTTAAGCCACCCAGTTTGTGACATAAAGCAAATATGGATACAATTGTGGCAATACATTTAAAGAACACTGAGTAAGTCCTAAAGAAAGAGACATGTATATGACCATGTCTTGTAAACATCATTGATATTAAAATGTACTCTGATATGTACTCTTAAAAATATGTGAAAATTTATTGAGTGATCTTTTAATAAATTGTAGAATCAAATTCTTTAATCATAAAACTAATGAAAAATCTGAGTTGTAAAACTGAAATGTTTACCCTAGTACTATAATTTTCTTTTTTATTTATCCTTCTTGGGCTATTTTTCTCAGTATTTTCCTGATTGATTTACTATAGATAAATGTCATGAAATCTAACACTGTCCATATACACAGTGAATATTTAAACTTAGAAAAACATACAATAGTTATTAGGTGGAATTTTAAAACAAGTGAGACTTACTTGCTCAGGGTAAAATATGAACCATCAAGCCAAGTCCATTTTAATTGTTTGCTGTTGTGAAACAAGCTAATAAAAAGCTTTTCTTTACGCATTTCACATTCTAGCTTTGACAACTGCATTACAAAATTCTGCGGAAATGGAAAAATAAAAATCAGAAAATAGAACTTTCCTTGAGAAAGAGAAGAAAATAGAACTTTATTTCAATATATGAAATAAAACTTTCTTTTACACTGTTTCATTTTATGCAAAGAATCTGGAAAGATTAACTTTATAATTGAATGTCAGTTGTTTGGTGACTCTTGTTCAGAATAGGGAGTCAACGGAAAAATAACCAGGATTTTACATTAGAGCTTATAAAAGGAGAATGCAACAACTAAAAAAGAGATGGGGTGAGGTGTCTGTGCTATCATTACTAAACTGAAATCCTAAGCCCTCATTGCTTGTCCAGCAGGTAATTTGGAAAACTTGAATGGATAAAGGAATGAGTAGGATTGCTGTGGGAAAAGAGTCATAAACTGATGATTTGTTAAACTGATGATTCTTTATGCAGATTCAGAAAATCAGTCAGAACCCACCCAGAATAGTCATCTTCACCAATTCATTGCAGTGTAAAAAAAGCCTTCTCAGAACCCTCAGGCTGGGCAGCAGACTGCTCTTGTTTTGCCTGCTGTGTCCTTTAGCAGTACATTTCTAAAATCTGCCCATTCTATTCTCCATTCTGTGGCAAAGTGAATTCTTTTCAGCCCACCTCCATGCCTCTGGCCTATACTCAATTCTCTCCCTCAACATTAGAGAAGGAGATAAAATGTGGCTTCAGCAGATTAAATACATATTTTGAGGAAGAGAGCTTGAAAAAGCACAGGATCTTTTTGAATTTAAAGAGGTTTATTATAGCTGAGACCACAGTATGCTGCTCTAAGAACTGTGTGGTGGGCATACTTAATAGTAGAAAAGGTCAGAATAAGAAGAATCACTAAAAATTAATAAAATATTATTGGTATTTTATGCTAAGTGCTGAAAAAAGCTAAAAGGTATCATTCAAAATTGCAATCAATTGTAAAGATTCTTCTAAGTGCAGAAGATGCTTCAGAGAAATAAAACAGCGATCACTGTCATTTCTAAAAGTTCAAAAAAATCACTGTAATTTAAAAACAAAATCTTATCCTTACCATCTCTTCTTCAGTGTCCACTTTAAGAAAGTTTGAATTTAATATAATGCAATAGCCGGAACATTCTTCCCAAAGATACTTTGTTTTTGAGAAAAAGTAGCAGTTTTCTCCACGCTGATGCCAGGTGTTTTCACAAGGAGGATATTTCCAAACTACTAAAAGAGACAATATTCCTGAATCCCTTCCTTCAGAGCAATTACTTCCAGTAAATTTACAGAGCAAATATACCATCAAATATAGCAAATATAGATATCTTAGTTTTATATTTGTATTGCAAGGTTAGAATTGGCCAGACCTTTTACTAACTGTACCTGTAATACTTCACCCTTCCCATGGTTGTGTAATGCCAGGGTCCCATGAGTGTATGCATGTGTGAGTGGGCACGCCTGGGCCTGGGAAAAGAGGATAAAGGGGCACAGAGGTCACCAGAGAGCATAAGCACAAGAGAGCACAGGATTGAGCCCAACAATAGTGCAGAGAGAATAAGAGAACATTGGGGAGGGAGGGAAGGAGAGAGGGAGGGAGGGAGAGAGGGAGGGAGGGCGAGAGGGAGAGAGAGAGAGAGAGAGAGGGAGAGAGAGAGGGAGAGGGAGAGAGTGAGTGAGTGAGAGAGAGAGGGAGAAAGAGTGAGAGAGAGTGAGTGAGAGAGAGAGAGAGAGAATGGGGGGGGAGAGAGGAGAAAGAGTATGAAGATTCCTGGGAGGAGGGGGAATTGTCCATATCCAGATCTCACACCACCCCTCAACCCAACCCCTGACACTACCCTGGACCCTAGCCTGACCTTACCCTGTCCTGGCCTGTCCTGGCCTGCCCTGCCCTGTTCCATGTATCAGAGTAAATATTAGAACCAATAAAGAACCTAAGCAGATTGTATGCACTTAAGTTTAACCTTAGGTTTACCTTACATTAATGATTGATCTCACTGAAAAACATTTTGTTCTTCATGATACATAAGAAAGGCAAAATTTTTAACCCTGAATTAAGAACTGTATCAGGAAACATAACCATACATATAAAGTCATATATCTATATCTATCTATCTATCTATCTATCTATCTATCTAATAATAATAAGATGTGTTAAATAGGAAACAAATGGAGTTCTTAAAGAAGGATTATCAAATATTAATTCTTAACCTAGTTACAATTCCCTCCTTTCCTTAAACTGCAATTCTGGTCCCATCAATTCTGGAGTCTTTTGGTCAGAACTAGTGAGGTCATTTATTTTATAAGACCCAGGTCTCCTCCCCTAGCTGAAGGTGGCTTGACCTGGTATACTCTCTATTCTTGTTAATAACCTTGCACCACCCTTTTTCTGACTATAAAACTTTCCTTTTTTGTGTGATGTTGTCTACAGATCCAGTTTACCTGTGACATAGTAAGATGTGTGATTTATAACTTATTTAATACAAATTAGAGATCTCACTTATCCTTATTATTTTTACTTTTTAATAAATGTCAACATTTTATGTCCAAGTGAAAAGGAAATGTGCACATGTTTATTTTTAAATCCATGAATTAAAGCATTTGAGAATATAACTAATGCATTGATTTTTTAAAGGTTTAAAATAGAACTATCCACCATGACTTGGTGGATCATGCCAAGACCATCAAAATGGTACAACAAACTAAATTATACTTCCTTTTTTTCTAAAATAGAGTTTTCAACCAATTCATCACAGAAACTTCTTCTTAGTAGTAGTAAGGCCTTCTCCATAATCACATCCCTCTAGCTCCTCCTAATAGAAGGTAGCTAAGCTTAAAATAATCTTTCTTTTATTTTTCTAATAACCTTATCCACTATCTGTCCTTAAAGCCATCCATTTTGTGTAAACCATTGCATATCCATGAATCATATACTAAAGCTGATTAAATATTCATGTTTCTTGATTTTTCTTTTTAGCAAAGCATATGATTGCATGAAAAGTACTTGGTTTGACAAGCAGATTCACTCATATCTACTTATTTTTATAGAGTTGCATGTATCAAGCAAAGTAGTGCATATATCAAACAACATAGTTGCAAGTATCAAGCAAAATAGTACAGAGTAAATTCCATTATGTTAATAAAATTATGACTCAGATTTCCATGATTACCTGCTTTATTTGCTTCCCTGTTGGAGGAGTTTTTTCCTGGATGTCCTTCTACATTAAATGATTTCTGATTCACTGAAGACAATTCAGAAAGATTATTTTAGACTCAAGGAGAAAAATAATTAGATAGTCCGGTGTGTCAGATACTATGGTTAAATAGAAAATACAAAGATGGTAAATAAAGTATCACTTGCACTGGAAAAAATTTTAATAGACATTAAAATAAAATAAAAGTCAAACTAGTATGACAGGCTCACATAGCAATTGATTAGAGAGGAAAATAATTTTGTTGAACAAGCTTTTCACACGTAGACAAAAATATTTCAAAAAAACAGGAATGACAACTTTTGGTAAAGCAAAAATGTGAACAAATTGGTAGTAAGTAATGGTCAATACGTACTTTAAAATGAATAAGAAGTTAATTTTACTGTGAAAAACCATTTTCAGTCTTTGCAGAGAATGTTATATTTGGTCAAGGAATAGAATGAACCAAAAATACATTATCTTTAACAGATTTCACTATGTGAGTAAAAAAAGGTATATTCCTAAATTACATAGTGACTTACACTTTGTAGCTAAGAATCCAACAGATGAAAGTAGTACCAGACAAATGATGCCCAGAGTCATTGCAATGATTTTCCATGAAGAGGATAGGACAGAAAAATCTAAATAAATAAATAAAAAAGATAAATAAGCTTATGACATCAATCTGAAGGTTCGTAAGAGCTTCTCTTTTAAATGCAGCAATCTATGCAACACAGCTCACATCTTTAAAAAGTGAACAGGAAGGTAATCTATGAAGTATATGAGAAAGTATACTTTAAGTATATGAGAAAGCTCAAATCAGAAGTGTTAAGGTGAACTGAGTCCTAATGATGACATCTGTGGAGAGAGAGGACATACACTATATCACTTCATCAAATTCAAAGGAAGAAGGAAGTCATGAATTACCAAAGAATTGTAACAGTTTTCAAACAAAAACAGGTTATCAGAGACTGGAATTTCTTGTAGCTATAAACTAAGGGGTGTTCACTCTCTTACTAATAGAATCTATTAATTTTTACTGTGTTCTTATTAAAAGAGGAGGGGATTTCAAATTACTTGAGAGGTAAACTTTGATGGTAAAATCAGTACAATGATCGCAGCGTTGATCTTTTATCTCCTGTTTTTGAATCCACTGAAAAGTTCATTGATTTACTCATCTCAGAGACCATGATTTTATTAATAGCATTTCTATTTTATGTGTCTAACACATCTCAGATCTCTGCTGAATCTCTCGTGTGTATGCCATTTCCAATCTTTTCCACTGTTTACTGTATCAATAAATTTTTACTTCATTTTTACTTCAAATTTTCTGTCTAGAATAACAATACTTCTATTTGGAGATTTGATCTTTAATGATCCTGGCACAGGTCTATGCATATTACCAGCATTTGTGGGTTCAGTGAGTATATTTGTGTATGATCCTTACCCTCAGTGTGAAAAAATGTGACAAATAGAGTTACCTTTGAAGAATACTCATTAAGCCACCTGGTGTCTGGATCTCCTCATATAAAGATGAGTTGTTTTGGGGGAAGGAATAGTAAATACTCCACTACCCACCTCCTTCCCTGTGTGAAGAGTTCATATACTGCTAGGAGGAATCTAGTTCTATATCTTGCTGTGCGCCATTTGCATACCAGAAGAGTCATTCCAAAGGAGATAAGGAACACCTCTCTAGCTAAAGGACCCTAAGAAAACGTAGAGACTGACTGAAATTACCTTCTGATGTAGCACTGGTGCCCTCGGCTTTTCCTTATCAATGTTAGCCGGTTAGCGACCACCCCTACACTACCCCTCCCTCATTTGCTCTTTGCTTCAGAATGTTAATTGTGTCTCAGGATTGCTTGTCTTCTTTGGAATTCACCAGGCCCTCATCCTGTGTCTCCATAAATACCTCTTCCTTTTGTTAATAAAGTTGTCTCATGGTTCATACTTCCATTTGACCCCCGGCTGTGGCTGGGCCATCTCTTCTCGTGGGTTCATTTCTCGTACTTACGTCTGGCCGCCAACATATCTTGCATTGAAAATGATAATCATCTGCTTCTAGAGAAGGAGCAGAAATTCATCCTATGCTCAGAATTTTACCTATTATATCCAAGATCTCAGTTGGTGGAGAGAGGAAACCACCTTATACAGGAGATTCACCAACAAAGATAAAACTCCCCAGCAGAAAAGACAGAATATCAGGCAGCCTGAACATAAACTGCATGGAATAGGTTACATTTGTTTAAAAACAAATCATTAAAAATCAAATCTAGAGATAGAAGTATTGTTATTCTAGATGGCAGGTTTGAAATAACAATGCTCATACAGTAAGTAATTGAAAAGATTGGAAATGGCATAAACACATGGGAGATTCAGCAGAGACAGGAGTTAGAGACAAACTAGAAATGTTGTCAGTGAAAACATGGTCTTCAAGATGAGTAACTCCGGGCTTTTCAGTAGATTCAAAGCAGGAGATGGAAGACCAATACTGTGATCATTGTGCTGGTTATACCTTTAGATTTCGTAGAGCTTTGCTGATAAATTTATTGCTACAAATATCTCTCTTCCAAAGATACTTCAATTTTCTAAAGATTTATTATGTAGCAAATTGAGGAATGAGCAAAAATATAATACATGTTAGGCAAACTGATGGAAATCCATATAATCTAAGACAAATAGAATTGGTACACAATTCAAATCATTGATATTGGTTTAAAACATTTGAAAAGTACAAATTAGAAGTGGATATAATATAAAGCAAAATGAATTCCCGGTGTTAAGAAGTTTATCAAGCTTCACACATTTACATATTCAGCTAAAATGATAACATGTATTATGTATAAACAGAAATATGTCACTTGCAAAAGATTCACTTTGGACTCATTATTCTGGCAAATATTTTAACTTAGAAAACAATAAGCATTAAAATTAGCATTAAAATTTGAACATTTTCCCATTTTTTATTGCTGCTCCAAAATGCTGTCATATATTGATATTTTGAAATAACATAACTCAACTGACAAATGTTTCACTAGTTCAAAAATATTAATTTGGTACTTGTAATCTAATGAAAATCCTTAAATTACACTGGGGGAGCCTTAATTTGTCCTCTAGTATGTTTATTTCCCCTTTTTGTAAAAAAACAAATATTTAAAACTTTATGTATCTGAACTTGATAATGCATGAACTTATATATTCTAAATTCAATTTTAAATATAAAAGAAAGCACACATACCTGGATGCCAACAGTTTGAAAAACCTTTAATCTTAGGTGTTTTACGTTTTTGCCTTCTCTGCAGATGAGGTGGGCATTGACATCGTTTATTAGGATAAGCTACTTCACTCATGACTACTGAAAGGTAGAAAGATGGTGACATGGAAAAGATGTATACTTTCAATGAGTGTCAATTGTGAAACTAGTAAACAAAATTAGAGTTGAATTGGCAAAGAAAATTAATGTTGGAAACAAACTCAAAGGCTTAGAGATTTAAATATTATCCCCCAAATTAAAATATTTAGAAAAGGAAATACATGTGCTTTTTTCCCATTAACTCATGAATTGCTATGACATACCATGTCTGCAATCTTT
Organism: Uropsilus gracilis; assembly: GCA_004024945.1. Taxonomy (NCBI): domain Eukaryota; kingdom Metazoa; phylum Chordata; class Mammalia; order Eulipotyphla; family Talpidae; genus Uropsilus; species Uropsilus gracilis. The sequence goes on along the minus strand of PVHY01012557.1, from coordinate 5,103 downwards.
TATATTGTTCATTGACAATTATGAGTTTTACATAGACCGATTTTATAAGAGATAAAAATGGCATTGCTAAAAAAGTGAAAATGCAGCAGATGCTCTGCTTCTGTTCTAACATCCATGAAATCAATTTATCTGTACATCTTGTACCCAACCCCTCTTCAATTTCCCTGCTTCTCCCTCCTTTTCAGTCTCCCCTTTACTTCCACCTCTTCCATTTTCCCATAATTCCACTGGTCACATTTTCTTTTCCAATATTTCTCCAACTTCAATGTTTTATTCAAAGTCTACTTCCTTAAGTGTAGTTTCCTCCAATTTTTGCTCATTAAATTTTAGATTATTTAATTTATAAGTCATAATCTACCACCTTTAACAAAATTCACAGATCCTTCCATTAAAATTATTTCTTCTATTTTTTCCTCAATTTTATTTGCCATCATTCTGTGAATTAATATCTTGCTGTCACTGAATTATCCTCAATCAATTATGAAGTCTATAGATCTTACAAACCTTGTTTAGCTATAATTGCATGCTTGATTTTCTCAGGCACAATGAAAATAGTTAAATTTAACTTCAAACCTAAGAATATATAATGTAATTTAAGGTCCTAGTTAAGAGGAACTTTGGGGGAAATTTTTTCTCATTATAATATTTTACAAAATTTGAAAAGGAACCAGTGCAAGATATTTGCTATTCTCTAGTAGAACATCATTGACCTAAGTTGCTAAAATAAAAGGACATATCCTGTGCAAGATTAATTATGATCTAATACTGTTTGATTGTATTAGTTTGCTTGCTTTGATCCCGTTTTTAATATAATAAACTAATTTATTAGCATAAATGATACTAAAATAAAAGTTCTCTAAGATCTCTCAAACATGCCTGATTCATCTCTAAGCATCTCCCTTACTAACCAATCTTTTGTCATTTCCTTTTCTCTGTCCTTTCCTTATATGTAAACCTACCTTTTATTCCATTTCTTTGAAACAATAAATACAGATAGATAGAGATTTCATAAAAAGTTACATACAGATGTAAAATTTCTAAGAAAAATATATATCTGCATATCAAATTACCATTCTTTCTTCAAATATAAACCTTTAATTTCTTAAAATCCCATTGCCCTCAAAATTCTGAATAAACATTGAAAAATAGAATGAATATCTGGGGAATTACAATTACCTGATTTCTAGAAGAAAATGTCTGATCTTTTTGAAGAGCGTGTATCTATATCCTGGAAAGAAACAGATGCAAACCCTTATTAAATAAGTCAAATTTGAAATTTTCAAGAGTCAATGGCATAGATCTAGAGTATAGAACAGAGCTAAGAAAAGAAATAAATACACAGGGCAATGATGCCTTTGTCTCTCCAGCGTGAGAATCTGACAGGTGAGCACAGAGTTCGAGAATGAGAGAGCTCTGGATGCAACCACACAGGAAACTCTTCTACTGCGGCTCAGCTTAGCTCTGTATCATCTCTAGACTGGGCCTTTCTTAAGCAACACAACTTAAGAAACTAATCCTTTTCACTCAATCTTTACATTATCAAAGTTACAATTGTGTTTTATGTTTTATGTGTATATTAGTTCTATGTGCTTGCCTATATTCTAAATTCAGTTTTCATTCTGGAAATATTATTTGCGGCATTTTTTGGTTTGTTTATGATAACCATTATTGACCCTTTCAGTTCATCACTGGATGATGAAATTTCATGCACAACTTGCTCAATAGCCCTCAGCATTGATAGTTTAGTGCCATCCTCCCCAGGAGCCACTCCTGTCAGTCATGTCTCAGCAACCAAACAAACTAAAATACTTATTGTAAAGTATGGACACAGTTTAAGAGAGATGCCTTAGATAATGGAACACCCTCCTCTCTGGCACACTAGAGATGGCTACCTGCAAGTTTTGTATCTGTGGAAACAGTCCCCTAACTGCCTAGGAATGTCACACTGAAGAAACACAAGAGATGTGTCCTTGAAATGAATGAAAAAACTGTTTAGCCCCACAGGTATTTTTCCTGGAACAGTCATACCTCATGGGATCCTGGGGTTTTTCCTTCATCATTACCTCATTATGATCATTTTTTGGAAAGAGGTCCCAGTTCCTAATAAAGATGTATTTGGACATGTTCCCAAGTCCCCATTCTGCGAGCTGGCCTCACAGATCACTATCAGTTTCTTCCATCTCATTCTCCTTTCCCCGCACTGGACTCCTAACAACTTATCAGTGAGCTATTCACATTTGTATTAAATACAGTTGTTCGAAGCTATTTAGTTCTTTGTATGATAAAAAATGGTTCAAACTCTTTAAGAACCCTACCCTGAACTTCAGTTATTTTCTATTTTTATTCATTTTACACTTTCTTTTGAAATTTTCAAAAAAAATTAAGCCAGAGTATATGGACCATTTCCTTATCATTTGTAGTAAACTATACAAATTTCACAATACTAAGTAAAAATAAGATATTCACTATAACTTATATATGGAAATGTGTCAACAACTCCTGTAAACTATATACTAAACTTACCACAAAATGGTAAACACAATAATGTATCTAATCTAAGGAAGTATATTATACCTTGTTATACAAAATCTCTTTCAGTGAGAAACACTGAATAGTGTTGTTAGTTTAGTGAAAGCAGTTGTGACAGAAATTATAGTGAGAAGTTAATTTAAACACACATTTAAAACTTACCTAGCCTCATGGGAAGATAAACAATTATATATTTTCAGTGTTCTTTTCAACTAACACACATGCATGCACACATGCTAATTGTTTGTATTTTCTAGTTAATTTTTTTTGTGATTGAAGAAAATGCCATGTTTTGAATTGTTCTAATTGAATACTTTAATTAATTAATCATTTATAATTTATTGAGATCTGTTATACTGAATAGATTATGATCTATCAGAAAAATTTATGTGCATTTGGAAGAAATTCACATTCTTTGTTGGGATGTGAAATGTATGATTTTTAAAAAATTGTTCAATAGGGTGCTATAAATTTTCAATTTGATTTCAATACTTATATGATTAATTAGTAACTCAGGTCTTTTACTACCCCCAGCAGGAATTATGCATATGTCTGTATTTCATTCCCTTTCTCAATTTTGCCAAGTTTTGTTTCATAAATTTTAAACATCTGTTACTGCATTCATGACATTCGGATTGCTTCTTGAACAATACATTTATTATGTCATTCTTGTTTTCCTCCTTTACCTTTGTCATATTCATTATCTATTTATGTTTAAAAGAGATTCAGTAGCTTCCAGCTCTTGTATACGGTAAATTAGCTACTAGTTTATTCTGAATACTTATTTAAAAATCTTTGCTTCCTAAAGTTATAATGACATATACAATTTTTGCTGAGATTCTTATTGCTTAGCATGAAATTTAAGTTTTCATCTTATTAGATTAGATAATAATTTCAAAATAATATTAAGAGGCATAAAGTGTCAGCTTAGTTTGTGACTTTTCAAGATTTTAATTGAAATATTCCAACTTTCTCCATGCTAAGTAGATTTAATTGGAGTTTACATCAGTAAATAAATCATAAATTTATCATATTCTATCTATTTCAGTCTTAACATTTCATTATTTACTTCCCTATTTTATGTATGTCATGTTTGACAAATTTTCTTAAATAATCTTAAAATTTATGGGAAGAATGTATAATATCATCTTCATATACAAGTGGATCATCTAATAACTTGGAGATCCTATAATATCAAATCTTAGTAAACATTGTGAACTGCATAAAATAATTTTGAAGCATTCATCTCTAGGAACTCTACAATATTTTCAGTAGATAGTAGTGATTTTTCTTTTAATTTAATTAAATCCATATGAAGAACTATTTGAACATTTTGAAAATAACATCATTGTATTCCCCAGGGTTCTCCCTCCACCATATCACCTGTGAACATTATTTTTAATATTAAAACTAAATTTTCATTTTCAATGACTTTAGTAGTTATTATTGTGATCATGTTATCTTTCTCTATTTGCAGTGGTCAAATATTATGGTTACTAATTTTCACCTGTTGCCTTTCATTTTTTCCATTTTATCCAAAATGCTGAAGCATGTTTCACTTTTAATTGGTGCCAAGGACCTAAATTTTTGACTTACTAAAATTTTATCTCTGTAGTGCTAAGTTTTTGTTCTCTTATCATATATTTTGATAGTTGATTTTATATGATATTTCCCCAGTTGAACTTTTGATTACATGTATAGTATGCACACATAGTGTATTATTTACACATACGTTGATAAGTCAATATATGTATTTTAAATCAATAAATTAAGGCTTAACAGACATTACATAGAAAAGAATATCTAAATTTAAAAATATAACACCATTAAGCATAAGAATATTGATTGCAATTAGAATTATATTATGAGTCCTCCTTCTTTAACAGTTGTCTCATTAGCATAGTAGGCCACCTGAAGTCTAGAGAGGAGAAGAGTTGAGAAGAGGGGAGGATATAGGTAGGAAACAAAAAGAAGAAAGAAGAGCAGAAGGGATGGGGGAACAATTCCTTGTATGGCTGTGTATCATTAACATTCCCACTTGCAATGTATAAAATTCAAATTTCCCCTTCAACTTCATCAGGTTTATAAAAATATGACTAATTGACAGAAAAGAAATGGTATTATCAGGTTTTAGTGGTTACAACAGCAACCTGGGTGGTGGCCCCATGGAGCTCTTTCCTGGAACTGCTTCCCATGAAAGCAGTTTCTGATTGCCATTGTTGAGAAATTTTGGTTGCAAGCCTGGATCATAGAACACTGTAATCTTTGCCCTTCACTGCATCTATGATCAAGGCCTCCCAGTTCTCTGCAGTTCTAACATTTCAAGATGCAGCTTGGTGGGAGAGTGAACTGTGCTATGTACAAAGTACGTTCTGTACCCCAGCCACCTGAGAATCTTTTCTCATATCCAGAAGGGTTCATACCCATGCAGGTAAAGCAAGGTAACTTGGCAGGAGAGCAGTCTGCACAGAAGTGTGTTCCACATTTCAGCAGCAACCAAAGGTGTGAGAAGTTTTCCAAACACTCATGGAAAAGGAGTTGACTGACGCAACAGAAAACAGATAAGTTCAGAGT